>JAODAL010047272.1:0-30108 GCA_025379985.1 Phyllomedusa bahiana
TTTTTTAAAATTCAAGGTCCCTTTAAACAAAAACTGGTTTTGGCAAAGTGAAAAAAAAACCCTATTGAAATTATTCGGTAAAAAAAAGGTATTTTTGGACCTTTAATTACCTGTGGGGGCTAAAAATTGCGGATTTTACATTTACGCAAAGTAGATCTATCAAAAAAGTGGCCGCGCAAAATGAAAAAACATATTGAAATGTATTCGGGTAATTTAAAAAGGTATTTTTGGCACCTTTCAATTCACCTGTGGTGGGCTACAAAAAATTGCTGTATTCAATTTAATGCAAAAAAGGTCTTTAAACAAAGCTGTTTTGGCAAAGTAAAAAACACGTATTGAAATGTTTTCGGATAATAAAGGTATTTTTGGCACCCTTTTAATTCACTGTGGTGACTAAAAAAATTTCTGTATTCCATTTAAGGCAAGGGTTTTCCTCAATGAAAAAAAGCTGTAGTGCGCCCCAAAGTGAAAAACAGTATCTGAAATGTTTTCGGATAATAAAAGGTATTTTTGGGCACCCTTCCCTTTTCCCCTGTGTTTACTACAAATTTTTGTATCACATTTAAGTCAAGGGCCTCAAGAACAAAGCTGTAGTGGCCAAAGTAAAAAAAAAACGATTGAAAAGTATTGGAAATAAAGGTATTTTTGGCCCTTTCAATTTACCTGTGGTGACTACAAAATTGTGGATTCCATTTAATGCAAGGGGTCAAAACAAGTGTATGGCCAAAGTGAAAACACGTATCTGAAATGTATTGGATAATAAAAGGGATTTTTGGCACCCTTTTAACCCGTGCTGACTACAAATTGTTTGGGTTCTAATTTAACTGCAAGGTGGCCCCAAACAAAAAAGCGGAATGGGCAAAAATTTAAAAAAAAAAACCATCTGAAATGTATTGAAATAAAAGTGGGGTTTTGCACCCAACAAAGAGACCTGAGTTACTAGAAAAAATTTTTGGATCCTAATATAAGTTCAGGCTGCCCAATATCCAGGAAAATTTTTTTAAAAGAAAACTGTTAATAATAAAGCTATTGCGTGCAAAGTTACACTAAGTTTTGGTGAACTTTATCCGTATTCTTTATGGCTTGTCTGTGTTCGCCCGCCCCCCCCAACCCCGCTTCCTCGTGACTTTACAGCGGTAAATGCCCCTTTAAAAATTTTTACCTAACAAATTTAAAAATCTTTTTTTGATCTAAATAAGTTGTAAGGATCCAGTAACAGTAGGCTTTTTTCTTGTGAAAAAATAGAATATTTCGTGAGCTGTTTGGAGCGCCTTTCCCATGCTTGAGGGCGCTGACAGACACTGATCATGAAAAGGGGGGGTGTTCTTGAAAACGAGGTATGTGATTTTTCCAGCCCTTTGAACCAAACACCCCCGTCATGACGTCGCACACACATCTCATCCCGCTCTATTCTGTAAGCTGATTTGCTGGCCGCCAAAATGACAGGAGCGCCCCCGAAAATGGCGCGATATTAATAGATGATGCACAGATTTTAACCTAAATTATCGCATGATCTAAAAATTTCGATCAACATAAAAACTGTGCCTATTTCCACTTTTTCTATAATTATCGCTCAACACTTGTATTGATAGGTGCAAAAACGACGTTTTATTATCAGTACACAATTTATTTAGTTGTTTTTCACTTTGGCGCAGTCCAGCTTTGTTCATAGAGCTACTTGCACTTAAATTTGAATACAGCAATTTTATAGTCACCGCAGGTGTATTGATAGGTGCAAAAACCGCCTTTTATTATCCATACACAATTTAAATACGTGTTTTTCACTTTGGCGCAGTCCAGCTTTGTTCACAGAGCCACCTTGCACTTAAATTTTAATACAGCAATTTTGTAGTCACCGCAGTTGTATTGATAGGTGCAAAAACCACCTTTTATTATCCGTACAATATTTAATTACGTGTTTTTCACATTGGCGCAGTCCAGCTTTGTTCATAGAGCCACCTTGCACTTAAATTTGAATAAAGCAATTTTTTAGTCACCACAGGTGTATTGATAGGTGCAAAAAACACGTTTTATTATCCGTACATAATTTAATGACGTGTTTTTCACTTTGGCGCAGTCCAGCTTTGTTCATAGAGCCATCTTGCACTTAAATTTTAATACAGCAATTTTGTAGTCACCGCAGGTGTATTTATAGGTGCAAAACCACCGTTTGTTATCCGAATAGTTTTTAAAAAGCTGTATTGCATGTGGTGCGGCCCTAGTTTTTTCAAAGAGCCACATTGTACGAAAATTCTGACAATTTTCTGTTCTCATTTGTCATTGCTGCAAAAAACACAATTTCTCATCCCTGAAATAGTTTTATTGGGCTTGTTGAATCTCAGTTTGGCGCAGATAGCGCACTTGTATGATAGTTTGTTGAAAGCTATCAATTCCTAGTCCTACTGGACAGTTGTAAATCCCTGGGACTGAAGGAAGAACACTGTTGAATTTGTCTTACGGTTCTTCCACCAGACCGCATTTCACAAACATTTCAGTTTCTAATCCTAGTTCGCTGTAGGAAATTAGAGGGATTTAGGAATAGCTGTGATTTGCCGTCTTTTAATAAGAGACTTTCCAAAACTCTTCCATACCTTCTCAAATTTTTATCTTTCTGAACATGGAGCGAAATTCAGGTGGTAAGCGAGCAAAGAGAGGGGTAGGACATGGAGGTAGAGGTACAAGAGAAGGTGCTCCTTCCAGTGCTGGCGACAACACGCAAGCCAGTGGATCGTCGGTTGCAGGACCGTCAGGCCTGTCATCGCTTGGTCAGGGTCCTGTAAATCTCAGTAATGAACAGCGTCGCCAATCTGTTCTTCAGTGGATAATGCAACCTGCATCCAGCAGTCTTACCTCCTCGTCCTCCCAGTCACGGCCACAAATGTCGTCATCAGCATCATCAGCATCCATCCAAAATGAAGTGAAGGCAGCCCAAATGTCAACTCATGTACCCACCACTGTGGATAATCCATTTTCTGAAGACCTCTTTGATGACAAAATGCGGTTGGGGTCAGAAGGCATGTTAAAAGATCAAGAGGCCAAAGAGGATGATTTTGTCTGCTCTGAAGCCCAGTTACTGATGCCATCAGAGGAGGAGAAGGAAGCCGGTCTATCGGCAAAAATCCTGGGCGGTCGGCAATGCTTTGCAGTGCCTCTTGCTTGTAGCCCGCAGCTCCTGGATGCAGAATGTCAGGACGACCAAGTCACCTGTGTTGATGATGATGATGATGACGACATTGCGGATCCAACGTGGTCTTTTCAGCAGAATTTGCTTGCGAGCGCTTCATCACTGGACAAGGAGGAAGATGATGGGGTAGTGTCAGTACGGGTCCCGCCTCAAAAAGGGAGAGGGAGGTCGCAGAAGTCTGCTGATATGATTCCGCCAGCCACCATCAGTGGAAACCCCGCTCCTCGCTTATCGCCATCGAAAAGGTCCAGGACCTCTCAAGCCTGGGCCTTCTTTGAGCAAGCCTCTGATTCACCCAGCGATGTCATATGCCGCCTTTGCCGTAAACGCATCAGTAGAGGCAAGAATCTTAGGTGTTTAACCACCACCAACATGTCTAGTCACATGCAGCGAATGCATGAGTTGAAATGGAGGCAACACTTGGTCAAAAAAGGCCACACCGATACCGGGCTTCCAACCACACAAAGAAAAAAAAAAAAAAAAAAACGACCGTGGCTAAACACTTCGCGGAAGCACGGCATGACTTATGCGAATTGCGCTGGTGCATTTTAGAAAAAGTTTTATGTAATGATAACGCATCCCTGACTAATAAATTACTTAAACGTGAGGCTTACTGGATCACGGAGCTAGAGTCATTATCTCCGAGGGGCCTCAATTTGAGAGTCTTCCTGTGAATTGGGTTACGTAACAGCATGAGATGGTTTCCCACTGTTTTGCCTGCAGTTATGTCTTAATAATGATTTTATTTTTCGTGTATTTTTTGTTTTTTTTTGTTTTTTCTTTGTGTGTTTTTTAACGATGTTAGAATGTAGGAGTAAACGCCCTCTTACCTATTTAAGGAGTGGCTGTATACTGATATGCTCGTGCCTGAGGAAGGGAAGGAGTTTGCCCCGAAACGTTGCACGTCCGAGTGCGCGCTAGCTACCATCATTGCGCCATCTCTGCTCTGGGCCCAGGCGTCTCCCAGATCGATGCATGGACTTTTGCCTTGAACTTTTTGAACGACTGGGAGGTCGCAACCAAACGATGAGTATATGCTATTACCATTCGTCCATTTATTGTCATGCTGTATATCACGGTTGAATGCCTGAAAGTGGATGTCAATTTTAAAAGTGCTTCATTAAAGTGTTGAAATTTTACCTGGGTCCAATATCTCTTTATAAACTCTGCACCATCCTTGCCAGTTTTGAAGAAGCCACCAAAATGGTCAGTGCGGACAATGCCCTTGTCAGCATGACCATTGTGGTGATCTTAGTTCTGGAACGATCGTTGGACACTCTGAAACATCAGGTCCCGCCAGCGACGGAGGAGGAGACGGACACAGATGCGGACACGGAGCCTTTCTCTCCGTCGAATCCACAAGGCCCGACAGTTTCACAATTTTATCGGTCTTTATTAGGCAGTGGTTCGGGGTCCAGGGCTAGTGCAAGGCGGCGCATCAGCTCTCAGGGTGCATCATCTGAGGCAAGTCAGGGCTGTGTTGAAGCTGTGCCGGAGGAAGCGGAGGAGGAGGAGGAGGTATTCCTGGACACCGACGTTACCGACGTCCCTGCCTTGGAAAGAGGTTGGCGCGAATTTGAGGCGGAGGAGGAAGATGAGGAAGATCAGTTTGCTAGTGCCCCTCGACCCAGAGGCTTGGGAAATCAAGGCTCCATCTCTCACATGAGTGCTTGGATGCTCCATTTCCTCCAACATGATCCTCGCATTAAGGCCATCAAAATGAACAACAGTTACTGGGTGGCCACCCTCCTGGATCCCCGGTACAAAACCAAACTCAGCACTTTCCTTCCACCCACCCAAATAGAGAGTAAAATGCAGGAAATCGAGACGTTGCTGATTGATCAACTGGAGACATCTGTTTCGTCTGATTCACGTTCTTCAAATGTCACGGTGGAACAACGTCAGCGACGTGACAGCAGTAGAGTGCCAAGTAGCCGTAGCGGCAGCAGCAGGCAAGGTGGCAGAAGCCTAATGGGTGACCTCTGGCAATCTTTATTTACCACCTCACCAACGCATGTAATGCAGGGCACACATACAACACACAGAGACCAGCTTAAGATCATGGTGCACGACTATCTGTGTCTCAACACCGATGTTTTTGGATGTGTTCCGGACCCAATTGACTTCTGGGTATCCAAAATGGATGAATGGCCCGAGCTCGCTCGCCACGCCATAAAGGTGTTGTCCTGCCCAGCAGCCAGCGTCATATCTGAGCGGACCTTCAGCACAGCTGGAGGAGTCATTACAGACAAACGCATCCGGCTTTCCACAGCTCATGTGGATCTTTTGACTTTCATAAAGATGAATCAGGCATGGATCTCTGATGATGTTGTGGTCCCAATTGCCGATTAGTTGCCGGTGTACTTCACATTCCTCTTCAAACAGAAATTGTCCTCTTGAAAACTTTTTTTTTAAATGATCATTTCTTACTGCAATTTTTATTCTCAGTTCCCAAAAGTTCATTTTGCTGGTTTTTCTGTGAGGAGACTGTAAAAGACACCAAGGTTTCATGACAAAACTGTATTCCATTTACTCACTTCATCTTTAGAATTTTTCGCATTGCCAATAGTTTTGGGGTCATGGTGCTGTGAGATACAGCTATAATCATGGTCCTTTGGAACAGAAATGTGGCTTCTAAGTGGCATTTCTCCCTCACAATTTTTAATAGTGGCTGAGAAGTCATATTTATAATTTTTTGGGGTCATGTTGCTGTGAGATACAGCTATAATCATGGTCCTTTGGAACAGAAATGTGGCTTTTAAGTGGCATTTCTCCCTCACAATTTTTAACAGTGGCTGAGAAGTCATTTTTATAATTTTTTGGGTCATGCTGCTTTGAAATGCAGCAATACTACAGGTCCTATTGTAAAAAATGTTGTTTCTAACAGACATTTGTTCTTCACAATTGTCAAAAGTGGCTCAAGGGTCATGTTTTGAATTTTTGGGGGCATTTTGCTGTGAAATGCAGCTATACTACAGGTCCTATTCTAAAAAATGTGGTTTCTAACAGACATTTGTTCTTCACAATTGTCAAAAGTGGCTCAAGGGTCATGTTTTGAATTTTTGGGGGCATTTTGCTGTGAAATGCAGCTATACTACAGGTCCTATTGTAAAAAATGTGGTTTCTAACAGACATTTCTTCTTCACAATTGTCAAAAGTGGCTCAAGGGTGATGGTGCTGTCAAAAACAGGAATAGGTAGGACACTGTTAATGGACACATATTGCAAAATGACTTGTTTTTGCAAGATCTTTAAAATAGCTAGCAATTCCTGTAGTGAGACAACCCATTTAATACAATTAAAAAAAAAGAGAAACAAAGACGTGGTGGGATTCCATCCTATTTTAAAAATGTGTTTTCTAGAATTAAACTACTATGTACAAAATAGCTGATACAAATATTCCTCTGAATTGTACAAGGGAGGTACAGGAAGACTTGAACAGATGTAGGTTACCGAGGACAGGTATAGTCAATGTCCAGTTCAACTAAAATGGTGGTTCAAAGACTCCTTTTCCGGCACTTTTTAATTTGTGTGTCAGACAGGTTTAATGGTCATACTGCGGTACAGGACAGATATAGTTAATATCCAGTTCAACTAAAATGGTGGTTAAAAGACTCCTTTTTCCGGCACTTTTTAAATCTAGGGGTCATGCAGGTTTGGGGCTCATGCTGTGGCCCAGGACAGGCATAGTGAATGTCCAGTTCAACTAAAATGGTGTTTCAAAGACTCCTTTTTCCGGCACTTTTTAAAAATGGGGGTCATGCAGGTTTGGGGCTCATGTTGTGGTACAGAACAGGTATAGTGAATGTCCAGTTCAACTAAAATGGTGGTTGAAAGACTGCTTTTTCCGGCACTTTTTAATCTGTGGGTCATACAGGTTTAAGGGTCATGCTGCATTCCAGGACAGGGATTTTCAATGTCCAGTTCAAGTAAAATGATGGTTCAAATAATACTGCCTTCTGGCACTTTTAAATTTGTGGGTGATGCAGGTTTAAGGGTCTTGCTGTGGTACAAGACATTGATAGTGAATGGTCTGTGATTTTTTTTCTGAGGCTTTTATAACCTAAGTGTGTTGTCTAAGATGTAGCACGTATCCATTTGACTGTTGTGGATGTTAATTCCAGCTTCTCCAGCCCTGTTTGGGTGTAAGAATGAAGGTGTTGTTCCTCTCCCATAGACTTTAATGGTCATCGGCGATAATCTATTATCGACTATCGGAAATCGTCTTGATAATTGACGATATCGACTATCGACCCGATGACAGTATGTCTCGCAAAGAACAAGACTGAGGCATCATCAGAGCTGCTAGGGAGATTGCTCTGGCTTTGTAGTACTTGCTAGAGTCATCAATAGAGATGAGCGAGCAGTAAAAAGTTCTGGTTCGATTAGAACTAGAACTCAAACCCCAATAAAGTCAATGGGAGAAGATGTTCTGGTTAATTTTTATACCTATACAGTTGAGGAGAAGCTGGAATTACCATACCAAAGATGCAGCCAGCAATACCAAACTCCCTAACTATTGATGTCTATGGAGAGGAAAATGCTATCTAACTAACTAAGAGTAGTCTGTACAGTAAAGAGAGTGAGCTGAAAATGGCATTCACAAGGTAATATAGTGAAATATATATAACATCGTCAAGTGATTTTAGCAGCCAATGAGAGCCCTACAACTCAGCTATGACGTTTTTGACACTTCTCTGTCCTCTGCACTGATTGGATGGCCACCCAAAGTGCAGAAAGGTGATTGGATGGCCTATTTTATTTTCATAAATCTCTTCTTCCAACCATCTCTTTTTGTTACACAATGTAGCTGGCATCAGCAGACTGTGCTGGGCCAGCAGAGAAGACATTGCTACACACATAGAGCAGTCTATTCCCACCTCCGATCATTAGCAGCAGTCTGACCTTTTACAAAGATGCTGCAAGAAGCATAACCTGTCTGAGACTAGTCATTAGTCAGCTGATGTGTCATTGCTCTCTGTTTCTTTGTGAATTCATTTTGATCATTCTGATACTTGAAGATCCCTCAGCAGTACCACCTTAATTCTTAGCACAAAGAGCACAATGGGGAAAATTTATTTATGGTGAGTGTGCCAGAATTCTGGCTCAAATTGTACCAGAAACTGACATATATGCCTTAGATACATAGTTACATAGTTTGTAAGGCTGAAAAAAGACATAGGTCCACCCAGTTTAGCCTATTGTCCTGCGGTGTTCATCCTGAGGAAGGCAAACCCCCCCACCCCCATTACATAGTAGACAATTGTCTTCATTTTAGAGAAAAAAAAATCCCTTCCCAACTCCAATATGACAAATCAGAATTAACTCCTGAATCAATGACCCTTCTCTAAAATCCTAGTCAGTATTGTGCCACATTTAATATTTGTATTGGATATATTTCACTTTTGTATTGCTCAACAAAGAGATATGGCTTAATGTCAAAAATACGGCCTTTGGATTGGGTGCTATGTTCCTAAAAATGCACCAAACTTTTACCACAACTTTTAGTGTGTTTCCTCAGCTGCCCTTTAGTATGTGTGTGGTTCTTGATTATTTAAAGCGGCCAGTGCAGGCTGCTTATCTCATTACCCACAAAAGACTGAACTGTAGGTGTTGTTACTTCAGTTTTTGTTACATATACTTCTTCTACTTGGTTTTCTGGTCTTGACCCCAGCTATCCTCTTCTTGTCCTCTGTATACCCTGACTATTGCTTGGACCTCTACTTGACTGAACTTGACTGTGAGGCTTGATGGTGTAGACCAGGGGGGACATGTATGAAAACTGTCTAGTTCTAAGACTTTGTCGCCCATAGCAACAAATCAGAGCTACCATTTCATTTTTTCAGAGCACTATATGAAATTAAAGAGGGGTTCTGATTGGTTGCTATGGACAACAAAGAAAGTCTTAGAACTAGACAGTTATCACACATGAGGTCACAGGTGTTCCTGAGACTCTGCTCATCAGCACAGCCATACATAGATTCCACATGAGAACCAGAGGATTCATAAACCATTTTCTGGTCTTGTGACATTGAGTTATAAAAAACAAGTTCGCTGAGCCAATTTTAATAAATTCTATGGACTGGACCAAACCATAGAAACCCATATATTAGGACACAAACCCAAAGCAATCTTGCAATCTTGCAATTTCACAGTACAAAGAGGTATACCCTTTATGAATAGGAAGTTAAAATTAAGCTTTTATTAAAAATATATTATGAAAAATAAATAGATGAAAGCACTGACCCTGAAGTGTCCTATTGAACAACCAAACATAAGTATGGCTACCACCCAAGCAGTGGAGTCCCCACACAGAAACAAAACCCCATCTCACCTTGCAATATACCTAAAATGAATAGGGGTAAGAAAAAAGCAATACAGAATACAGGAGTACAACTGAAAAAAAACAATATTAGAAGAAATATCAATTTCCATTTTCACAAGGAATCTTGGAATAAAGAACCCCAAAAAGTATTATGCAATTATTTCCAATTTCAGCAATACCCATAGCAGGGCATACAAGGGAGGGAGCATTATCTGGCTGTTAAAACACATATTCTGGTGGGTGCCATGTCACATTTGCAAAGCCCCAAAGTACCAGAACAGGTGAAACTTTCCAGAAGCCACCACATTTCGGATTAAACACAACTAAGGGAACTCATCTAGTAGTAGTAGTCCACAGATGTCCCACAGCTTTTTTTAGCATTGGCCCATGAAAATTGAAAAAAGAAAACTGTAAATTCACCATAGTTGGGTTAGGAGGAGGGCTAATTTTTACAGATTTTACCACGTGGTATAATTAACATGATGATTTTACTATCCAGGTCAGTACAATTACAACAATATTAATTTTATATAGTTTAAATAAGTTTTGTTTATAAAACTAAGCACTACTTTAGATACAAGCGGTAGGTGTTTCAGGGAACAAGCTGTATAAAGGTTGTCAGAGGAAATCTCCCACTACAATCCTCTAATAAAGATAAAAAGTGTGTATATAAAAGACGATTGCACTCTGTTCGTTGTATAAGGTACCAACTTGATTCACCATAAGCAGTCCCCAAACAATCAAGCTCCAAAGTTTGCAACCCCCATGCAATTAGTGTAAAACAAACCTGTAACAGTGCAAACATTTCCCCGGAGATTCTCAATGCTCACATAAGCCTGGAACCTCGCAGTAATCCAGGTTACTTGTCCAATTCAATCTTCAGTTGGTGAATTTGTCAGAAATAATAAATAAAAAATATATACAAACAAAGTGTGGTGTGTTCACCGCTGATATGCCCTGGCCAGCAGCGTGCAGGATCCACACATAGAGGCTAACAGTTTAGCTAACGAAAGCCAAGCAGGCATACAAGACCTACGCGTTTCAGAGAATAACAATCCCCTTCATTGGCGTATCTGATGAAGGAAATTGTTATTCTCTGCTTGTAGTGAATAAAGTTGGTACCTTATACAGCGAACAGAGCGTGATCGTCTTTTTGTTTATAGTTTTACTACTTTTACACAATAGAAAAGTGTTTGTAGAAAATAGCGTTTTTATGTCGTCATGGTCTGACAGACATACATATTTTATTTTATGACGCTGATTGAAGGCTTTCTTTTTGCAAGATGAGTTGATGTTTTCATTGGTACCATTTTGTGGTTCATATGATACCATGATCATTTTTTATCAATGATTTTGGAAGATGGGATGAACAAAACACAACAATCCTAGTAGTGGTTTTGATTTTTTTTTACAGCGGTCACCGTGCATTGTAAATGACATGCTAGCTTTACTCAGCAGGCCAATATGATTACAGTGATAGTCAATTTATGATTTTTTTGCAATGTTTTTCTACTTTTACACAATAAAAACACTTCTATTTAAAAAAGAAAACATTTGCATTTCCTTAGTCTGAGAGCCATAACTTTGTATATTTTTTTTTGTGTACAGAGCTGTGTAGGGGCTTCTGTTTTGCTGGGTTGATGTTGATGAGTTGATGTTTTCATTAGTATCAAATTGAGGGGTTCATGACTTTTTGGTTACCATAAAATCCATTTTTTCGGAGGTAGGATTAAGAATATTCTACAATCCTGGTTAATTAAATTTTTTACAGCACTCACCATGCAGTATATGTAACATGTTAGTCTTACTATGTGGAGTGAAATGACTATAGCATTAAGCAAATTATACCTTTTTATGTTGTAGCATTTAAAAAACAAATGTTTTTGTTGTGTAAAACACTGATAGCCATAACTTTTAGATTTTTCCATATACGGAGTGGTGTTAGGGCTTTTTTTGTGAGATGAAGTGACGTCTTCATTGATACCACTTTAGCATTTATATAACTTTTTGATTGCTTTATATTACATTTTATGTGCTGTGTGTTGAACAAAAATTGCAAAATTGTAATTATTTTTGTTTTTTATGGCGTTCATCATGCTGTTTTGGGGGGGCGATTAACATTTTTTTTAAAGGGAAGATGGGGGTGTATGTGGTTTTATTTATAGTTTTACTTCTTTACTGTTTTTTAAATTTTTTTCTTTACATTTCTTCATATGAATTACTTTTAGAATACATAGCAGTACATGACTGTCAATCACTATGCCCAGCTTTGCCTTCAGGTCATGGTCGGACATAGTGACGTCACAGGCAACCCGGAGGTCTTTGTTAGTCTTATAGGTTACAAAGGATGGCATCAAATACCCTGTGATCTCGTCGGAGGTATGGATGCAGACAGAGGGTGCTTTCTCTCTGTCTTCCCGTTAACTGCAGCAGTCACAATTGACAGAGCCCCAGCTGTAACTCACATTTGGCGCTAATTTTTAGCCTGCATGATCATGTTGCTGGAAATATACGACAATTTGCTCAAACGCCTCCATAACCATGATGAACATGTCGCGAAAGGGTTAAGATGTGTTACAAA
This sequence comes from Phyllomedusa bahiana, assembly GCA_025379985.1. Classification (NCBI taxonomy): domain Eukaryota; kingdom Metazoa; phylum Chordata; class Amphibia; order Anura; family Hylidae; genus Phyllomedusa; species Phyllomedusa bahiana. Next base: position 12,090 of record JAODAL010047272.1, read on the forward strand.
GTGTGACCATCAATAGTAAAATGTACAGCAGCATAAGCTATGCTTTCAATTTTTTTTAAATACTTAAGTTGCATCCAAAGTAATAAAATACAAAGGATAAAATATTGTCTGAATTTCAAACTGAATTTGAACTAAAAAAACTGTTCTTCCGGCGAGATTTTGAACTGATTTTACACAAAAAACAAGTTTTTAGTCGGTTTTCGTTTTTTGTTACTGATTTGTGCACTGTTTTGTGTTTGGCCCAGATTTTCAATCAGTTTTCAAATGGTTTTTCAATCAACTTTCTGGCAGACAGTATAGTGAGTGCAATTCATTTATGATTGGTGCAACCATATGATTTGTTTTACTCCACTCATTAGTCACTCCCTAAGCTTGGAGCCAGACATGTCCTTTGTTAAAAATATATTTATTTTGTAAGCGGAACATATATGAAAACTGTCTAGGTCTAGGACCATCTTTGTTGCCCTTAGCAGCCAATCAGAGCTCTCCTTCCATTTTTTCAGAGCACTATATGAAATGAAAGGGGAGCTCTGATTGGTTGCTATGGGCAACAAAGAAAGTCTTAGACCTAGACAATTTTAATACATGAGGCAAAATGTTCTTGCACCTTCGTGAACCCCCTTCATCTCTGTGCTACATAACAGATCCTATGAATGCTACAGCTATAGTTATACCAGTTGTGCACAAGGTAGATATTTTCAGTGTCAGACTGGTGAGCCTGAGGCCCACAGGGGAGTTGGTCTTGGGTTCTCAAACTACAGCTACTGTACATGAAAACATTACCTGCCCCTCAGACATAAATGTGTCCATTTTACCACATAATACAGTGTGCAAAAAAGAAATTTATATTGTTCAGTACACAATACCAAGTGAGTCACATATCTGTCTGTCTTACATGTCTTTCTGTCTCACATAGGTCTCACATGTCTAGCTGTCTCAAACATTTGTCACAGTCTAACGTATCATAGACATATGGCTAAGCGGCTCCATCCATGCCCTCCATCCATATCCTCCTCCACACCCCACCAGCCCACATACTATGTCTGCCTCCAAGTTTTCCCTTGGTCATGAATCTCACCACTTTCTAAAATAAACAACACTATAAGCACAGTCAAGAAAGTAAAAGTAAAACCCCCTAATCACAGGGTCAGGGACAGGGGTGGACTCACTCTTATCACTCTTATAATCAGGGACAAGTGTACATGGTCACTATACAAGCGCTGATATAACCTACAACACCGTCATATAGAGAACACATAGTGGTAAGACACCAACTCACGTCCCCATCACATGACAATGACTACAGCACTGATTAATAATAGAAGCAAAATAACCCCTGACATCCAAGGACTCACATGAGACATCTTATCTGATGAGCAGATCCCTTCTCTCATAAGTTATTCTTTTTCCCTTTTCCATCCAGTTCAGACTACTGTGCTGACTTCATCGGCCTCCACTCATCCCTGCACAATTTACACACAAATATTTCAGAATCCTCACTTTTCCAGCACCTCTTTACCTATTCCCACCTCTGTAAAAACTTCCCAGGGGTGGGAGAGCGGTTACAGGCCATAGCTTAGAAGCACAGTCTCCTAGAAGGTTGGGGAGGACTAACCCCCTATAGATTGTGCTACTGCTATGGCATGAGCCCCTCATATCATATTACATTACCAGACAGGTAGGCCAGGTAAATGAGCAAGGTCCCTGGTAGCTAGGTAGGCCCTATTTAGGTAGGTAGACCCCCGCTGAATAAGTTGGTAGGCTCTAGATAGGTTGGTAGGGCTAAGTTAGGTTTGTGGGCCCCAGTTAAGTAGATTGTAGGTGGGTCCCAGTTAGATAGGTTGTAGGTAGGTTGGCCCAAGTAGATAAAGGATAGGTGGTCCCCGTGCAGATAGGTGGTCCCTAGATAAGTAGTTGATACAGGTCCCAGCTAGGTAGGCCGTATGTAGATGTTGGTGGAACCCAGTTAGGTAGGCTGTAGGTAGGTGTGGGTGGGCCCAAATTAGGTTGGGTGTAGGTAGGTGTTGGTGGGACCCAGTTAGGTAAGCTGTAGGTAGGTGGTGGGTGGGCCTCAGTTAGGTAAGTTGTAGGTAGGTGGTGGTAGGCCACAGTTAGGTAGGCATTAGGTAGGTGGTGGGACCAAGTTAGGTAGGCTGTAGGTGGGTGATAGTGGGACCTAATTAAGTAGGTTATAGGTAGGGAGTTGCCGCCAGTTAGGTAGGCTGTAGGTAGGTGTTGATGGGCCCCACTTAAGTAGGCTGTAGCAAGGTGTTGGTGGGCCCCAGTTAGTTAGGTGGTAGATAGATGGTGGGCTCCAGTTAGGTAAGATGAAGATAGTTAGGGCCCCAGTTAGCTAGGCTGTAGGTAGTTGGCAGCCCCCAGTTAGGTACACTGTAGGTAGGTATTGGGCTCCTGTTAGGTAAGCTGTAGGTAGTTAGGACCCCAAATAGGTAGGTTTTAGGTAGTTAGGGCCCCAGTTAGGTAGGCTGTAGATTGGTAGGGCCACATCACGCATCAAAAAGGAAAAATAATTAACTCACCTCTCTCCCGTTCCCTCGATGGCGGGCAGGTTTCTAATGAAGCTCGGTGTAAGTGGCGCAATGCTGTGATTTAATTGAGCCACCTATGTCACCACTTGAGGCTGATGGCTGGTGGGCTTAAAGGGGTTTTGCCACGATGTAATGTTGACGTGGGATCCTCCAAATGGGTTTTTAATCACTTTTCTAAATATATGTGATTACAAAAATTGCAGTCTGAGAGAGCTACAGCCTTCCTTACATGCCCTTGGTTACTTCAAAGTTTGTATTAGATACGCCTGACAAGAGCTGCTGGACGGGCTTGCGCAGAAAGAGCTTCTTATCTGATGAGACTGAGCTGCAGAAGTTTTCAAGGCACCGGGTAGCAATATGTTTTCTTTTTTATACAGAATAAACTAGTTGTAGTGTGATTAGATCCCTGCTTTATCTGATGACAGAGAACATGAAGGAGCTTTCAAGCTGCTGAGGAGAAAAACTGTTGTCTTTTGTATACAGAATCCACAAGTTGCAGATTGATTATTTCAGTGAACATGTCACACGATCCCTTATGCAGCTTTGTGCTCTGGCTGTGTGCCTCTCTCTCTTTCAGCTCCATGATTTGTTTACATTAGCTTCTTAGCAGATAAGGCTCCTCCTGGCAAAACCCCTTTAAGGCCTAAGGCTTCATACCTATTAGGTTGAATAGTATCTGGTGGCATTCTGCTCCGCTAAGATCATGCTGTCCCAGAAATCATGGAACATTAGCCCTCAATTCCCAGGCCCTGCCTCTGAATGCTCGGGACACAGTTATAAGTGGCCAAATGTTTGCAGCGTACATACTTAAATAAAATCCTAAAAAACTTGCTAAAAGAAAGTATTGCTTTGCTGTCAGAGCTACATATGATTTAGCCTCCTGCCTTTTACATAGCTTTTTTAGCTGTGAAAAAAATTTGGACCACTTTGAAGGTCAGTAGTTTAGTTTAAGTTAATACACATCCCTGTCGTTGTGCCTTGCTGTTGATGAGCATTCCCCGCTGACACCAAGCATTGAACTTCTGTAATATATTTTGTCTTGCACTGATAATGCATACAGACCATTGATGCTCACTGTGAACATAATCATGGCCACAGGAATGGTTGATGAGAATCAATGCAGATATTACACATAATTTTTTCCATTCTCCTTTTCTTTTTTTTTCTTTTTTTTTTTGTTTCTGAAATAACGCTGTTGCATAGTGAAAAAAAGCAATTTAAGCTTCTTGGGCTGCCCCATTTCCAAACCGAATGTAACTTCTTGTAAGTAGGTCCCACAGTCCTCCTTTTTGAATTGTAAATAAGTTTACTACCATGTAACGTCTAATTTTATTTGTCCATGTGTACATGTTTTGCATTTGCATTTAATCCTGGAACGCTTGGTCTACTCTTGCCTGATCCGCTATCTCTCTGCTAACTCTCTTCTAGACCCTCTGCAATCCGGTTTCCGCACCCTACACTCCACGGAAACTGCTCTTTCTAAAGTTTCAAATGACCTCCTAACAGCAAAATCTCAGGGTAACTACTCATTGCTGCTTCTTCTGGATCTCTCTGCAGCGTTTGACACTGTGGATCACCACCATCTCCTCAGCATGCTCCGCGCCATCGGTATCCAGGACACCGCTCTCTCTTGGTTCTCTTCCTACCTCTCTGACCGCTCCTTCAGTGTCTCATTTTCCGGTTCTACCTCCTCTCCCTCTTGCTGTCGGGGTTCCTCAGGGATCCGTTCTTGGTCCTCTCCTCTTTTCACTCTACACAGCCCCCATTGGACAAACCATCAGCAGATTTGGCTTCCAGTACCATCTCTACGCTGATGACACTCAACTATACACTTCCTCCCCAGACATCACTCCTGCCCTGCTACAAAACACCAGTGACTGTCTGTCCGCTGTCTCTGACATCATGTCCTCTCTCTATCTCCAACTAAACCTCACTAAAACTGAACTTCTAGTCATCCCACCATCTACTAACCGACCTCACCCTGCTATTTCTCTCTCAGTGTGTGGTACCACCATAACTCCTAGGCAGCAGGCCCGCTGTCTGGGGGTTATACTAGACTCTGATCTGACCTTCACCCCCTATATCAAATCCCTTGCCCGCTCTTGTCACCTGCACCTCAAGAACATCTCCAGAATCTGTCCATTTCTCACTGTGGAAACAACTCAAACTCTCATTGTTGCTCTTATTCATTCTCGTCTTGACTACTGTAACTCCCTACTTGTTGGTCTTCCTCTCTGTAAACTCTCCCCTCTCCAATCTGTCCTGAATGCAGCAGCCAGGCTTGTCTTTCTTTCCAGCCGCTATACTGATGCCTCTACCCTGTGACAGTCTCTGCACTGGCTGCCTATTCAGTACAGAATACAACATAAACTCATCACTCTCACACATAAGGCTCTCCACAGTGCTGCACCCCCATACATCTCCTCCCTTATCTCTGTCTACCACCCTACCCGCTCTCTCCGCTCTGCTACTGATCTAAGACTACACACCTCACTCATCCGAACCTCCCATGCCCGTCTCCAAGATTTTGCACGTATTGCACCAGTTCTCTGGAACATGTTACCCCATGTGATCAGGCACACTCACAACCCTCACAGTTTTAAGTGCGCTCTGAAAACTCATCTTCTTAGACAAGCCTATCAAGATCCCTAATTGTCAACCCCCCAAATTCTGTCACAGATTCGTCACTTCCTGCACTTTGGCACCCACAGGCACTTATCTGTATATAGATGTAATGGTTGGGATGGCAGGTTCATCCACATTTTATGTATACTACCCCATATTTATGTAACATGGCTGGTCCATTGTAAACCAAGCACTTGTCACCCTTTGTTTCACCCATACACCCTAATAGATTGTAAGCTCTTGCGAGCAGGGCCCTCACACCTTGTGTCTCATTTGTCAGTAGCTTTTTTATAATGTAATGTCTGGTTTGTCTGTGCTTATTCCCTCTATATTGTAAAGTGCTGCGGAATATGTTGGCGCTATATAAATAAAGATTATTATTATTATTATTATTATTATTATTATTATTATTATTATTATTTGTCCATTTGTACATGTTTTGCATTTGTGCTCTGAAATATAAAGTGCTGTGCAATAAATTGGAGCTATATAACTAAAGATGATGATAATGATTATTATTATTATTTGTCTGTTAACGGTTTAATAACCAAGCATTTTCTTTATTACGTTCGTTTTTTCCTCCCCGCCTTCCAAGAGCCATTACTTTTTAAGTTTTCCATTGACATGGACAATTGAGGGATTGATATTTGTGGGATAAAATTTACTTTCTAATGGTGTCATTAATCATACCATAGATTATACTGGGAAACCGAAAAAACAATTCTAAGTTTGGTGAAATGTGAAAAAAATCTATTAGTGGTATGTTTTTTTTTTTTTTATGATGTTCACTCTTTGGTATAAATGATGTGTAATCTTCAGGTTGATGGTATTCTGGCAATACTAAATATGTAGGGTTTTAGTGCTTTTAAAAATAAAAACATTCTCTATTTTTTACATTTGCGCTGCGTGCCATTTTCTGCAACCGTTAAGTTTTTTGTTCTTCAACCTATAGACCTGATTGAGGGTGAATTTTTACGGGATGAAGTGTACTTTTTATTGGTACAATTTTGAAATGTATGTTGCTTTTTAATCACATTTTATTCCAATTTTTTGGGGACACGAAATGACCAAAAAAAACACAATTTTGGAGTTGTGTTTTTATTTTCTTGTACAGTGTTTACTGCATGGGATTAAAGAGGTTATATTTAAATACATGAGACTTCTACGGCTGTGGTGATACCAATTATCTGTACCTTTTTCATTTTTTTATTTGTAAAACGAGAAAAGGGATATAATTGACCACTAGAAGTCTGTACACTGTCTACATCATGTAAATAATGCAGGAGGGTCTACAAAGATGATGCTTCTCACATAGGAGCAGTGAAATGGCAGCCATGAAGGCCTTTATTAGATTAGGCTTTTGGCTGCCATAGCAACTGCTCGGCAACCTTAAATTACGCTACGGGGAGGAAGCACCATTCATTTAGACACCATGGTATCTATGTGGTTAAACAGCAGATATTGAAGCTGGTACCGACGGATGTGAGCTGTATCTAACAGCCGCCACCTACCATGTATAGAGCGGACTCAGCGAGTGATCCTCCTCCATACTTCCTTAGTGTCGCCATGATGTAGCAGTACAGGGTAAGTGTTAAATAATCGCACATGAAGCTTGGTTACTTATAATTCAGTTATTTTCAAGAAAGGTTGGTTAGTGTGAACCAAACTTTAAAGGATTATTCTCACCACAATGATTAGCTTTGCATATGTAGGCAAAGGTCAATAAAGATTATTACCAAACACATTGCTATTGTGATTTTGCTACCTTTTAGAGCTAGAGCAGTTTTTATCTCCTGCTTGTTTACCCAAACTTACCTAGGTTGCTAATCATCATTCTCTGCTTTCATTGTTCCAGCTGCCCTGGCTGACCATAGTGACATCACTCCCTGCTGTGTGTTATCTTCAGCACAGGAGCATGTTTCTTTATGTTACCGACAAATTTTAATCCTTTAGAGTTCCTAACAGTCTTAAAGGGGCTGTCTCACTACAAGAATTGCTTTTTATGTTAAATATCTTGCAAAAAAACAAGTCACTTTGCAAAACACCGCATATACTCCAGTATAAGCCGACCGGAATATAAACCGAGGCACCTACTTTTGCCACAAAAAACCTTATGGGAAAACTTATTGACTCGAGTATAAGCCCAGGGTGGAAAATGCAGCAGCTACTGGTAAATTTAAAAAATAAAAATGGATATCAATAAAATGACATAGGCAGGTATAGGCAGTTTAATGTCCCCCATAGGCAGGTATAAGCAGGTGTAGGCAGTTTAGTGTCCCCCCATAGGCAGGAATAAGCAGTTTAATGTCCCCTATGGGCAGGTATTGGCAGTTTAATGTCCCCCACAGGCAAGTATATGTCCCCCATAGGCAGATTATAGCCAGGTATATATCCCTATGGTCAGGTTATAGGCAAGTATATGTCCTCATAGGTAGGTATATGTCTTCATAGGAAGGTAATAGGCAGCTATATGTTCCTATAGGCAGGTTATAGACAGGTATATATCCCCATAGGCAGGAAATAGGCAGGTTATAGGCAGGTATATGATCCTATAGGCAGGTTATAGGCAGATTATAGACAGGGTTAAAAAAAAAAAATACAAGCACTTACCTCACTCCCTCGCTGCTCCGACTCCCAGGTGCTCCGTCTTCTGGCACAGGCCGGATACTCCATGCAGCCGCAAGTATTTGGCCGCCCGGAGTCCACTGCGGAGCAGGGAGCGCTCGCTCTCTGCTCCACAGTGGTATCTTCACCTCTGTGCACTCCCAGAGGAGTCACATACAAGTGAAGAGATCGCCGACAGCGCCAGGGCCAAGGCAGCGGCCAGACGCTGTGGACTGACTCGTGATTCCGCTATATGCGCTCCCTGTGGAGTCGCATGTAGCAGAAGTGTTCCTGCCGGCACCTGGGCCATTGCAGCATCTGAGTACCGACAGTGACTCGAGTATAAGCCAAGGAGGAATTTTTCTGCACATTTTTTGTGCTGAAAAACTCGGCTTATATTCGAGTATATATGGTATGTCCATTAACAGTGTTCTACCTATTCTGAGACATCCCTTCTTGTATGGCCTGCATCTGCTCCTCAGGTCGCGATAGTTAGAGACCTGTTCAATCTCTCATGATAGGCTGCTAGCACTGGTTACTATAGCTACAGATCTCGCTTCTATTGCAGCCTAGTAGAAGCCAGTAAACACACCCCTGAATTCAAAATGAAACCAAGAAAAAAGGACTGAGGTAAGATGAATCAATGTAGTGAGGCAACCCCTTTAACCCTTCTATTAACAATGTTGTCCCTCTAACAGGCTCAAATAGGAATAGCAGAGCTGTTATGCTATTCACTGCTGTAGACCCACCCATAGCCTGAACAGGAAGTGAAAGCCTGAAAGTGGCTATGAAAAGCAGGCTCTGTGAAACAGCATAGTGAGAACACCCCTTTAATTCAAATAACCTTAGAAGATCTGTTAGGATATGTCCAGACGGTAAGGGTTTTGGTTGGATTTTCAAACAGTTTTCAGATTAGAAACCAAATATGAAAACCACCTGTCAACTCTCCCCACACACTTTAATAGAAAATCCACTAAGTAGTGTATACTGCACGGCTTTCTACTTCACGGGAGGAAGGTGTGCTATTCGATGGTTAAGTGAATGGCTACACGACATTGAATCCGCCCAGTATTTTATCATGTTTTGATAGTTTGGAGGGAAAGTTCTGTCCACGGTTTGAGGATTCGCCTGTCCACCTCAACTGTTGAATAGCACACCGTATGCCCGACAACCGAGCAGAAGATTGTGCATGTTCTGATTTTTTCAGAATGCTGGCGGTATGAAAATGTCCCCAGTAGAAAAACTGTGCAGTGTAGACTGGGTGGATTTTCTATTCTATTGTACCCTAAAGGGGACAGGTGAATCCGCATACTGAGGACAGAACCGTCCCTCAAAACCATTCTTACACAGAATTCAATCCAATCAGTTTTTTGTCTATGCTGTGTGGTCGTACCCTTATAAAGAGAAACATGAGGCTGGAAAAACATACAAAAGCATTTACACTTGGGTGTACATCAATCTATAGTTAGGGAAATTATTTTTAAAAGTAAAAAATTCCGGACTGTAGCTGTAGTTTTCCTAGTTCTGCTGAGAAAGAATCAAGGATAACAATATAGACCTGCAGAAGACTGCGCAAACTACAAACAACTATGTTCATGTTTCCACTATTGGGAGACATTCACACAACGAGTAAAATTGCATGCAGTTTATAGTCACAGAGTCTGATTCATGCCTATTGGTTTTGGACACCAATCCACGTTAAAACCACATGCAGTACTCATACATATTTTCTGGATGAATATCACATAAGGATTTTAGCCATCTTCATTGACATCAATAGTAAATTTCCATGCATTTTTTTCGTGTAATATGACCATAGAATGAGTATGTTCAAAGTTTATGGACCGCGCAACGGTTTTGAAAACCGTGCGCTGAAAATACGCATCATGCAAACTACAATGCATATTTTCATTTGAGGTAAATGGAAATGGTTTAATTTCAGTTTTAAACAAAGATTTCAAGCTGGAATTCAAATAGAGCGTTAAAAAAACAATGAAAAAGAATGGTGTTAATGGGCACAACAAAGGAAGCTGACGGTGTCCAAGAGAAGAATTGTGGTCCGTGCACTTGAATTTTTTGCACAATGATATGTTTGGAGAAAAAAAAAAAGGATGAACTGTAAAGCATTGTAGCTGAAACATCATGGTTTGGGACTGCTTTACTGCCTCAGGGGCTGGACACTTTGCAGTCATTGAGGGAACATTGATTTCAAAAGTTTATCAAAAACTCCATCAGTCCATGATCTAAACAAAAATAAAAATCATCCCAAATCATTTAATTCAGTTCAAGCACAAAACCTTAATGCAATACAGTGAGGATTAATAATCAAACAGTTCACTTCAACATAGGGTTTGGAGCTACTTAAACTTGGCCCACTCAAAATCTCTTGGTCAAAGTCTCTGATCACTGATGCTGCTTCCACTGCTTCTACAGGTTCCTGCTTGGAAGACACTTCACACACTTCTCCTTATTCAGCTGCTGATTTAATTCATTATGTTTTCAATTAAATGTTTTTTTACTCTGCATAAAACAAGTCATCAGCCCTATGCAGAGAAAATTAGAACAGAGAACACAGAGACGTGTGTAAAACCAGATTTAAAAGTATTTCCCCATCTTTTATTGCCATACTTACAAGAAAAAAACTTTTTAAAAGCACATCAAATGGTTGAAATCTTGTATCATCAGATTGGTACCTGACTAGTTTTGCCATACCATCATCATTATGGGTCTCCTGGAGTCCATGACCTTCAACTGAAGCGATGTTGGGTGATGCCAAAATATAATGATCTAAAGTACACTGTTAAATGACGTTGCAAAAATCTCTTCCTGTTCGGTTTGGCTGAACTTGTTAAAATTGTGCAATCACAATATCCTTAATCCTTTTTTTATTTTTCATCTTAACCCTCCCCATTGCCTTAAGGATTTTAGGAATGTTTTGGGTTAACTTAACTCTCTAAGGGCCTCCAGGGCCAGTGGCATTGTTGGTCTGACGACACTTCAACTCCATCATCAACTCTGGCCCCATATCACATTAGATTATCTCTTTTTATGAGAAAAAGAAAGAACACTCTTTGTGTTATATATCAGGACATAGCAAAAAGCATTGGTTTCTTTTAGGCCTTGAATAAATACAACCTCAGATAAGCAACAAGAAAAAACAGATTCCAATGTGTCAAAGCACAGAAGAAATATGTTAAAAATTAAGTATGCCCTTACTGCTTCCATAGGATTTAGGGCAATTTCATACAGTGCTTTTTTTGTGCTGAAAGCCTCAGCACATAATTAGGTTTGTTTCCTTGTCGTAAATTTCGCTCTTGTAAGAGTGAAATTCAAATGAGGAAACAATGCTGAATTTTTAGGCAGATTTTCTGCCTTCTATGCCCAGTAATGAGTGACCAGTAAAACACCTTAAAAACTGACATCTCAATTCTGTCTGTACTTATTCTGCTGTTCAAAAATAAGCGAGTAAAACCAGCATTGACTGAATGATGACGCCAATTTTTTGATGAAGAATTTCACACAGGTAAACATGTGTGAATGTACCCTTAAAGAATTTGTCTCAATACAAAGATTATCTTTCAGCATATAGGGAACGTTAAAGCAAGCCTTTTTCCAAATACATTCCTCTTTTGATATTACCTTCGTCAGGAGCTAAGAGAAATGTAAGCTTCTATGAGTGCACACAGATTACTCTGGTGTATTTAGTTTTTTCACACATGTCTTTTTTTCATCTTGGCTTAAGTTTTATGTTTCCATAATTTTAAGACCTTTTACATTCTAAATGTTATTTTTTTACTATGCCATGATAAATAAAACCATAGAATTTAAATATGGTGTACTTTTTTCTCATGACTGTAAGTTAAACGCAGCAAAAATAGTTAGGTACCTTCTAAATCCTTATCTAAGTCAAATCTATAAACAAGAATATCACAGACCTTCAATATTTTATTCAACACCCTTAAACAAAGAGGGAACAAGTGAGAATTTCATGGTGTGACCCTGTTAATTTACCACATGTTCAGCATTTGTTTGAAAGTGTCAATTTCAAACATATCAGATCAAGAGACTAAAAATAATGTCACAGCTCAGCCCGAGGATATTTAAATGAAAATAATCAGAATATCCTGTCTGTTCGGATGAAAAATGATAATTATGTTGATATGAAGTCTGTCTCTGAGCTATGCAAGGAGTTAAAGAGATTCAGTTATTTTTGCCTCATAACTTTCATTGCTGTCAGTGGGGATTAAGATGAAAAAAAATTAGCTGACTCTGTCTTGATTTTTATAGAAGGATCTTTGTTCTGGATTTACAGAATGCAGCATGCACATTCTAAACTGATGGTTTAATCATACTCAAAATAATGAAAATGTTAATATTACAAAATGTGTACAATAGCCTTATTTTGTCAATAACTTCATATAAATAATGATGACTTGTTTAAGCATTAGTCGTTGTCTGCATTTTACAGCTCTTTCTGTTAGAAGAATCCCACAATGCATTGATCACAGGGTTTTCTGATGCTAGGATTGTAATATTTCTGGGAACTTGGCATCAAATTTTCAATATTCATGTAGTGCCACTTAAGAGGAAATGAAGCAGTTTACAGTTCTTTGTAAAGTCAACAACTATCTGTGGAATACACAGACATTTTGGGTCTTATAGCGAGGGAATTTGTTATCTGTGTTCTTATTTGATGAGTTATGGTTCTGAGCAAAGGACCTTCTCTATATAAATCCAAAAGATGCATAGTAAGGTATTTGAAAATTCAATTCTTAAGACCACCTCTTTAAGTAATAAGACAAAATCTTAAAAGTATTCTCTTGAAATGCATTTACATTTTTGTGATTAAAATAATATTGAAATTAATTTCTACATGTAAAGAGATGAAATTTTATATAAGAACTATGTAGCCTACCACTCGGCACAATTTAAATATAGCAGCTTTATTCCAAAATCTAAAACTTCTCCAACAACAATATGGAATAAAAGAGGATACTTAGGTTTAGTTGTAGCAGCTTATTAGCGTACAGTCCAGGAATCTAGTCTACTCGACTAGACGCGGACCGCCCGGTCTCCAAGCGTCTCCTCACGAGCTCCTGGAGGGAGCGAAATAAAAAGGACTCTTGATTCCTGGACTGTACGCTAATAAGCTGCTACAACTAAACCTAAGTATCCTCTTTTATTCCATATTGTTGTGGGAGAAGTTTTAGATTTCGGAATAAAGCTGCTATATTTAAATTGTGCTGAGTGGTAGACTACATAGTTCTTATATAAAGTCTATAGGGTTGGAGACCCCTATTAACTACCACTTATAGGATACATATGCTTTAGGTTTATGAAACCAAGTGGCGTGTGTATGTATAAAAAGAGATGACATTTTGTCAGGTTTTTAAGACAATGTTTGCATTTCATCAATTTCGTCATAAATCCCTGGATTGCTTTATTTTAGAATAACAGACGAAGGCCAAATATTCCTTTAAAATCAAGCGGATGTTTTATTTCTATCTTATTAATTTTCGTAACATAACCATCGTTTTTAAAAACATATTTTGTTCTTTTATTTGTTTGTGACAATCCATGTAAAAAGTCTTCACATACAGTATTTCAGCTTTAACAATAACAATTGTAGCAGACAAACTAGACTAACAAATGCAGCTTTGCTATGTAGCCTGGGACATTTTCAGCAGAAGATTTAATAAATATATTGGGGCAATTGTGTTAGAATTCTGGTGCAGTTTATGCAATTTGCAGCAAAATACTGGCATACATGCTTTACACCACATTTTATGCAGTTTAGACAGATTTCGACAATTCTGCACTGTGTGTGACAACAGAGGTATGTCTCCACCAAAAGGGCAGGACTAAATGTGAGAAGTTATGTGCCAAAAACTGTGCAAACATTTTAAATAACTATTGGCATAAAGTAAACCAACAAATAAGTGGTCTAATGACAGACAACACATACATACAGTAAGAAATCTGGCACATGTGAGACTGTCTTGCCTAAGAATACAAGTGTTAGACAGTGTAAGTAAATGTTAAATTAAAGTTAGTGCCACAGAGTCTTTACTGTACATTTGCAGTTGTATTATCTATACAAAAAATACAGATAAGAAGCATCTCCACCATGGCAACTAGAATATTACTGCATTGTTTTGGCCGGTTTAGCTGAGGATCAACAACATTCTTATATTCATGTGCAAAAGCCCTAATTTCACAAACTCAGTTCACTGAATAAGCAATATTGAAGCTATAACTCCTGGCATAAGAAAAAAAAGACAAAAATGAGCCTGCACATCCAACAACAACAGACACCACATCCACAACAACAGACACTAGAAACCTGCCTTCTGCATTCCTAATAGAGAATATATCTCTGTTATCCTTCTCTATATATGAATCTAAATGATAATTTTATATTAATTTTTATTAGTATGCAGACGAGAAAAGTTTGTACGACCGTGGGTCATAATGTACAGCAAATCTATTCTATAGAGTACTGTCCAAAAGTTTTAGTCAGTATGAAGATATGCTGCAAAGTAGCAATTTCTTCACAAATAGAAGCGTTAATATTACTATTAATTATTATTAAATTATTATTAATTTTATCGATTAACGAGTAAATAAACAAAAGGGAAATCAAAATCAATTCAATATTTTATTATACTATGAGGCACAGTGGAGTGATGTCACCTATAGTGATGAGCGATTGTATCAACAATCGTTATCAGGTCGATAGTCGATATCAGCAATTATCATGTCGATAGTCGATAGTCAATAGTCGATTATCGCCGATGACCATTAAAGTCTATGGTAGAGGAACATCAGCTTCATTCTTACACCCAAACAGGTGAAGAGAAGCTGGAATTAACATCCACAACAGGAAACTGGATATGTTCTACATCTTAGGCAAGACAATGAAGCTATAAAAGTCACAGAATAAAATGAATAGGCTAAAATAATTCACTATGTTCAACGGCTAACCGAAAACATGAGGACGGCGTAGCCACAGCAGGTACAGCGGTACCAGCAGCTACGGGGCACCTTTCCCACAAAACAAGACAACAGTATTGTAAATGGCACATGGGAACTGGCAGGAGACGCCTATCACTTTTTGCACCAGGGACCAACATCTCGTCATGTGGTGGCAACAAGAACGTCCCAACGTTAAGACAAATGTATTGTTAGTATGAGTAGTCAAATTTATTTAAGATTCAGAAAAACGACGAAGTCCATATTTATGGATGACATTTCAGTCCTCCTGGACCTTAATTACATGACTCACAGATTAAAAAGTGTCGGAAGAAAGTAGTCTTTGAACCACCATTTTAGTTGAACTGGCGACACTCTTCTTTACTGAGATTCACAGGGAACCGACCCAGCGTTGACAGGCCTGACGGTCCTGCGACTGACGTGCTGGCTTGCGTGTTGTCCGCAGCAGTGAAAGGAGCACCTTCTCTCGTACCTCTAGCTCCATGTCCTACACCACTCTTTGCTCGCTTACCACCTGTAGTTCACTCCATGTTCAGAAAGATAAAAATTTAAAAGGTATAGAAGAGTTTTTCACAGTCTATTATTGAGAAACTGTACTGCAAAGACTTCAAATCACAGGTATTCTTAAATCTCTCTAATATCCAACGTCCAACTAGGATTAGAAACAGAATTGTTTATATCAAATATCTGTGAAATGCAGTCTGGTGGAAGAACCGTAACACCAAATCAACAATGTTCTTTCTTCAGTCCCTGAGATTCACAACTGCAGGACTAGTAATTGATAGTTTTCAACAAACTATTGTACAAGTGCGCTATTTGTGAAAAACTGAGATGCACGTAGTGCAAAATACAACTATTGAACAGTTATACGGATGAGATATGGCGGTTTTACAATGCTGACAACAGACACCAGTAAAAATAAAATATTTGTAACCAAATTTGCGTACAAGGTGGCTACTTGCGACAAATTGAGACACACTGAGTGCAATATACAACCATTGAACAGTTAAACGGATGAGATATGGCAGTTTTACAATGCTGACAATAGGCACCAGTTACAATAAAATATCTGTAACCCAATTTGCGTACAAGGCGGCTATTTGCGACAAACTGAGACACACTGAGTGCAATATACAACTATTAAACAGTTATATGGATGAGATATGGCGGTTTTACAACACTAACAGGCACCAGTTACAATAAAATATCTGTAACCCAATTTGCGTACAACAGGACTATTTGCGAAAAACTGAGACGCACGGAGTGCAATATACAACTACTGAAAAGTTATACGGATGAGATACAGTGGTTTTACAATGCTGACAACAGGCACCAGTGACTATAAAATATCTGTAACCAAGTTTGCATACAAGTGCACTATTTGCACCAAACTGAGATGCACGGACTGATTAAGAACTATTTAAACGTTCTACAGATGAGATATGGCGGTTTTACAATGCTGACATCAGGCACAGTTACAATAAAATATCTGTTACCCAATTTACGTACAACAGAGCTATTTGAGAAAAACTGAGACGCACGGAGTGCAATATACAAGTATTGAAAAGTTATACGGATGAGATATGGCGATTTTACAATGTTGACAACAGGCACCAGTGACTATAAAATATCTGTAACCAAATTTGCATACAAGTGCGCTATATGCGCTAAACTGAGATGCACGGACTGAAATAGAACTATTTAAAAGTTCTACGGATGAGATATGGTGGTTTTACAATGCTGACATCAGGCACAGTTACAATAAAATATCTGTAACCCAAGTTGCGTACAAGGGGGCTATTTGCAACAAACTGGGACGCACAGACACCAATAGAACTGCAAAAACAAAAGGGACAATTTCACCTCAGTTGGGAGGTCTGCTGGCCAAAAAGTGTTAAAAAAAACCATTGCTATTTCAATGGGTGTTCAGGACAGGACAGGCTGGGGTGCACATCATCCCCTCTCCTTTCCGACCATCCCCCTCCCTCCCCGCGGCTGCACATAGCAATAGATGTCTTTACAAGTCTCTCTCTAACTAAATAAGTATTAAAATTCTCTAATGTAGCTATATCCTAAGCTTCACAGCTACAAGAATGGTTTTCTGTATAAAAAAAAGACTGTGTCTCTGAGCTGTGACAACAGCTATTGGGACAGGCAGCGAGATGTGTTGCTCTGTAGTGAGATAGTGTAGGATTGAGAATGATCAGGAAATGCAGTCTTATGCATACTAACTGAACAGCACTGAGAACCATTGATGCTCTGGGGAAGGGGGGAAGAAAGGAAGGAAGGGAAGGAAGGAAGGAAGGAAGGAAGGAAGGAAGGAAGGAAGGGAGGAAGTCACACTATGCATGAATCTAATGCTTCTCAGCAAAAATTTACAAAAATGAACATGAGGTTCTTAGTATACTTTTTGATTAAATGGTATTAGCCCATTTGCCACTTCACAGCTACCTATTTAAAGTGGGTCCCTATACTAATAGATGTAGCACAGCATATCGACAACACCAGTGAGGGGAACCACCCAGTTGATCCAACAACACCCCTCCTGCCAGACTTAGTCCCCCGGCTCTGGGTTGCACAACCATAGCTTCACAGCAACTATGGCCGCGATACAGCACCTCCAACAAAAATTAGAAAGGATCACTACCGCTTACCTTTCCCCAGGCTTCCTTGCTTTTTTACTGGGATGAGCACTCCTCCCCATTTGGCCCAGGTATTTTTAATTAGCGTTAGTTTGTATAAGGGTTAATGCCCTATTTCTTTCACTCTGCTTGCAAGGAGCCCAGGAATGGTAAGCGGTAGTGATCCATTCCTTTATTGGTATGGGGTGCTGTGTGGTGACCATTGTTGCAGTATTGCTATGCTTGTGTGGTGGTACAATCCAGAGCCGTGGGACTAGGTCTGACAGCAGTGGTTCTGTTGGACCACTGGGATGTGCTCCTCATTGTCATGGCTGGTGCTACGGCAGTGGCCACCATGCAGCGCTACTCCCATTAGCATAGAGACCCACTTTAAAGAGGTCGCCATGAAGTGGAAAATGGGCTTATACCGTTAGATCAAAAACTATACTAAGAACCTTAAGTTTTGTAAAATTTTGCTGAGAAGCAATAGAACAACGTATAGTGTGGATGTACAGTCCATGTTTTTTTCTTTCATATATATGTTACAAACTATAAACTCAATGTTTTTTATATGTGACCACAATGGTGGTCTGAACTCTACCACTGATAAGATACATGAGTTTTAGT
>JAODAL010047273.1:0-30108 GCA_025379985.1 Phyllomedusa bahiana
AAGGAAACATCAGCGGTGACCTCACACTGAAGCCTCCTCTGACATCACAATGGATGCCCTCAGCGTTGACATCACAATGAAGCCTCTTGTGACATCATAATGGATGCCCTCAGTGGTGACGTCACCATAAAGCCTCTTGTGATATCACAATGGATGAAGTCAGTTGTGACCTCACAATGAAGCTTCTTCTGACATCACAATGGATGACCTCAGTGGTGACCTCACAATGAAGCCTTTTGTGACATCACAATGGATGACCTCAGCGGTGACCTCACAATGAAGCCTCTTGTGACATCACAATGGATGACCTCAGCGGTGACCTCACAATGAAGCCTCTTGTGACATCACAATGGATGACCTCAGCGGTGACCTCACAATGAAGCCTCTTGTGACATCACAATGGATGACCTCAGCGGTGACCTCACAATGAAGCTTCTTGTGACATCACAATGGATTACCTCAGCGGTAAACTCGCAGTGAAGCCTCTTGTGACATCACAATGGATGACCGTTAAAATAACTGCAAGCTGTTTTACTGCTGTCAGCTGCGTGGGACTGCTAACCTGGAGCGCTCGAAGTATTCAGACAAAAAGTATACTTATCTTCACAAATTTAATGAGGGTACATGATGCGTTTCGCCGATCTCACATCAGCTTCTTCAGATGCACTAACAGTCTCTGATATCGGGTTTAAATACCTTTGCAACTTCAAACTGAGGTTCAATGAATGACAATTGTAAACAATCATCGAGGCTGAATGAACAGCATTAAAACGAGGTTGAATGGAGAATACTATTAGGTAATTACCGAATATGTGATAAACAGGTGGATTAAATATATGCTGCCAAAAAACAATCTATTCCTGTTAGTTGCAATTCTGTATATGTTGAAAGAGATAAAAGCATCAGTATTATGATAATCTAACAATAATAAAATTACATACAATGAATATATATATATATATATATATATATATATATATTAAAAAATATATATAAAAAATATATATGATATATATAATATTAATACTTATAAAAATAAAAAATATTTTTTATATATATACATATAGTTCTAAAACATAGAAATTTATGAGTAAAAATATTCCTATCCTAAAAATACACACATTTATAACAAACACTAAAAAGAATAAAAAACGTAATGTGGAGAAATATAAATATACAACATGCGCTATTAAATGAGGGGAGGGAGATAAAGCGGGTCTCTAAAAAATATATATATGATCTTGAGAAAAAATTATTATCCTATGACTTGTGATGGAATTTTTGCATGATAATATAAGGTATGAGTATATACTAGGGGCAAAACTTTTTTTTTTTTTTTAATTATTTGTTATATTACTTTATAATGGATTCAAATACTTCATTTAATCCATGAGGTCTCAAAGTATTCAACTTGTACATCCAATACGACTCGCGGAGTCCAAGCTGTCTCGCGCGGTCAGGATGGGATGGGGGTATATATTCAATAGGTTGTATTTTGAAGGAGGGCTCATCATCCCCATGACACTCAATCTGATGTCTAGGTATACTATACACTAGCCTTTTGTGTTTAATATCGTAGCGGTGATTGACCAGCCTCCTAGATAGTTTCGTTGTGGTCTTTCCCACATATTGCACACCGCATTTACAAGTGATCAAATAGACCACAAATGAACTGGCGCATGTTAAAGGGTCTTTCAGTTTGAACTTTTCTCCCGTGGAGGTAGAGCTGAAGTAATTATTCGTTATCATTGCTGAGCAGCATTTACAACAATGATGCTTACAAGCTGATGATCCAGATGTTTTAGGTATAGTAGTACTTTCAGATGTATTAACCAACTTGTGCTGTCTAAGACGAGAAGGAGCTATTATATTTTTCAGGGACTTGGCTTTCCTATACACGTACTTCGGTTTTTCTGTAATGGTTCCTTTCAAAAGGGGGTCTCTTAGTAAAATATACCAATGTTTTTCTATTATCCTCTGTAGGTCCCTATATTGGGAGTTGTGTGTAGTGATAAAATTCAGATTAAATTCAATATTTTCTTCTTTATTTTTTTTTGGGGGGAATTAAGTATTGTTCCTGAGACATAATGCCTGCTTTAGTTTTTGCTTCCTTCAACAGATTTACCGGATACCCTTTTTGCATGAATTTTTCTGTTAATATTTCTGCCTGTGTATTGTATATCTCATTATCTGTGCAGTTTTTTCTAATTCTCCTATACTGCCCATATGGAATATTGCAGAGTCACTTACGCTGATGACTAGACCTGAAAGAAAGGTAACTATTCGAATCAGTTGCTTTAAAAAAAGTTTTTGATTTTATCTGTAGTTTTCAATATATAAATGTAGATCTAAAAATGTGAGTTCATTTGGACTGGATGTGGCTGTAAATTGTATTCCCCAATTGTTGCTATTGAGGAAATCCAAAAATTTTTTAAACGACTCTACTGACCCTTCCCAAATAAACAGGAGGTCATCGATAAATCTTTTATAATATTTAATTTGATTAGCATGAGGACTTGAAGTAATGAATGTATTCTCAAAGGACCCCATGAAGAGGTTTGCAAACGAGGGCGCGACCCTCGTTCCCATGGCGGTCCCAAGCTGTTGATGGTAATTGTCCTGTTCATATTTAAAGTAATTATTCTTCAAAATTAAATATAAGCTTTCAATTAGGAAGGATTTAAAGGAAGGTGAAAAAATAGGTTCTTTGTCCAACGACTCCTTTACTGTCTGTATGCCCCGTTCATGTTGGATGTTGGAATAAAGGGCCGTGACATCTAATGTTGCTAGAATGTATGTATCATCCCAATTTGTACCTGCGAGATCTCTCAATACCATATCGGAGTCTTTTATGAAACTTGGTAATTTTTCAACCAAGGGTTGCAACTGAGTATCCACAAAGTGCGACAAGTTAGATAGGGTAGAACCTATTCCCGAAATTATTGGTCTCCCAGGGGGTCTTTCCTGGTTTTTGTGGACTTTGGGCAAATGATAGAAGAAGGGTGTGCTTGTTTCTTTTATTGTTAGGAATAATGATTCCTCTTTCGTTATTATGCCCTGCTCATAATTTTGTTTTATAAAGTCAGCATACACTGTGTTAAGATTATTATAAACTGTGGGTTCAACCTTCCTATAGTAAGTTGTATCATCAAGTATGCGGTGTGCTTCTTTGTTGTAATCTGAATAATTTTGGATTACTACCGCGCCCCCTTTGTCGGCGCTACGTATAACAATTTCACGATTTTTAGCTAATGCTGTCAGGGCTTGTTTTTCTTTTTTGGTGAGATTAGATTTTTTAGGTAATTTTTTGATGATCTTTCTCAAATCATTTGTTACCAAATCCACAAAAACAGGGACATAATTACCCTGTGAAGAAGTAGGATAAAAGGTGGATTTGTTCTTAACTGGAGTGCCTATTCTATTAAATGATGGTGAATGGTCTGACTCTCTGGGAACTTTTTGATTTCTTGTTTTATTTTTGAAAAATCTTTTCAGGGTGAGTTTTCTCGCAAATTTTTGGAGGTCCTGGAAAACTATGAAATCATCAACTTGGCTATCTGGGCAGAACCCTAGACCTTTTTTCAGCACTGATTCTTCAAATTCAGTTAGTTTGTAAGTGGATAAATTGAATATTTTTGCAAGAGATACTGAACCAGATTTTTGAAGTTTACTTGTTGCTTTTTTTCTTTTTCTTTTTATACATTTGTATCTACTCTGGTGATTTTTTCTACTTTGTATTCCTCTAGCTCCCCTGGTATTAATTTTCTCTTTCTGTCGGGTGTTGGAACATGTATCTGGGTGCCGGGTGATATTAGTGTTGTGAAAGATTCTTCTACTGTGTTGTATATGTTTAATCTTGGGTTTAAACCTAAAAAAGGTTCCTTGTTTTGTGTAGAAGTGATACTCCCAGCCACATTTGTGTTATTAATTATTGTAGTTTCTATATTACCTGGATCACTCTGGGTTAGATCTATGATATATGTTTCAGTGATTTCTTTATCAAGTGCTGGTGATGTGACAGTATTATTAAAAAGTCTCGGAAGATTAGTATATGGGGGTATAGAACGATCTGTAGATTGTGAATTGACAGTTCCACTGGAAGGAATCTGTATAGAGTGTATTTGTGTTAATAATAAAGAGGGATTAGCACTTAATGATGGAGGAAGAGAGTAGATGGACTCGTTAAGGGTGTCATATGTGGTAAAATTTGAGGCTTCTGATGGTAGATCATTGTCGCTTTTATTTTCCAATGAACTCTCAGGCTCACTGATTTCATTGATCTCATGTGTATTTTCTTTTTGAACCTCCTGACCACTGTGTATTACTACTTGTGGTGGTTTGGGGTTACCGCCCGCCAAATTGTTTCTATAACCATTACTATAGGTCCTGGGATTTCTCCCATGATCGATATTGTTTGTTGTCTGTTGAATCATCTTTTTGGTGTTTTTCCATTTAGAATTGTGAAAAAACCTCGGGCTATTTATATTATGCCCTTGATTAGAGTCATTACTATTGTATCTAGGTCTAAAACTGTTATGTCTCGCCGGGGGTTGACCAGTTGTATTTCTAGGAATGTTGCTATATGTTGCCCCTACTCATAACTTATATTATCATGCAAAAATTCCATCACAAGTCATAAGGATAATAATTTGTCTCAAGATCATATATATATTTTTTTAGAGACCCGCTTTATCTCCCTCCCCTCATTTAATAGCGCATGTTGTATATTTAGATTTTCTCCACATACGTTTTTTATCTCTTTTTAGTGTTTGTTATAAATGTGTGTATTTTTAGGATAGGAATATTTTTACTCAGAAATTTCTATGTTTTAGAACTATATATATATATATATTATATATATATATATATATATATATATATTTTATATAATATTTTTTATTTTTATAAAAAAAGATAATATTAATATATATTTTTTTATATATATTTTTTTTTAATATATATATATATATATATATATATTCATTGTATGTAATTTTATTATTGTTAGATTATCATAATACTGATGCTTTTATCTCTTTCAACATATACAGAATTGCAACTAACAGGAATAGATTGTTTTTTGGCAGCATATATTTAATCCACCTGTTTATCACATATTCGGTAATTACCTAATAGTATTCTCCATTCAACCTCGTTTTAATGCTGTTCATTCAGCCTCGTTTCAATGGATGATTGTTTACAATTGTCATTCATTGAACCTCAGTTTGAATTTGCAAAGGTATTTAAACCCGATATCAGAGACTGTTAGTGCATCTGAAGAAGCTGATGTGAGATCGGCAAAACGCGTCATGTACCCTCAATAAAATTGTGAAGACAAGTATACTTCTTGTCTGAATACTTTGAGCGCTCCAGCTTAGCAGTCCTACGCAACTGACAGCAGTAACCCAGTTTGCAGTTATTTTAACGATCTCTCATCCTCGGCGTCCCTCGTGGATCCATAGGCGGGAACGTGCCGGAGCAGCTGTATTCTACAACAACGGTGGAAATTGCTCACATCTATACTCTATTGCGAGCTGTACCGCGGATATCGTACAGCTGCAAAAGGTGAGCATCTTTCCATCAACTTCTTCTTCATATTATTATAAGAATTCAACTGCGCTTCTTGTCCCTAGCTTATCCGTTCTCCCGGAAAGATCTAGTCTCTGAAGGGTGAACGCTACTACTTATCACAATGGATGACCTCAGCGGTAACCTCACAATGAAGCCTCTTTTGACATCACAATGGATGACCACATCGGTGACATCACAATGAAGCCTCTTGTGACATCACAATGGATGACCTCAGAGGAGACCTCACAATCAAGCCTCTTTTGACATTCCAATGGATGCCCTCAGAGGTGACGTCACAATGAAGCCTCTTGTGATATCACAATGGATGAAGTCAATTGTGATCTCACATTGAAGCGTCTTCTGACATCACAATGGATGACCTCAGTGGTGACCTCACAATTAATCCACTTGTGACATCACAATGGATGACCTCAGTGGTGACCCAACAAAGAATTCTCTTGTGACATCACAATGGATTACCGCAGTGGTGACCTCACAATGAAGCCTCTTGTGACATCACAATGGATGACCTCAGCAATGACCTCACAATGAAGCCTCGTCTGAAATCACAGTGGATGACCTCAGCGTTGACATCACAATGAAGCCTCTTGTGACATCATAATGGATGCCCTTAGTGGTGACGTCACCATGAAGCCTCTTGTGATATCTGAAGGGATGAAGTCAGTTGTGACCTCACAATGAAGCCTCTTCTGACATCACAATGGATGACCTCAGTGGTGACCTCACAATGAAGGCTCTTGTGACATCACAATGGATGACCTCTGCGATGACCTCACAGTGAAGCCTCTTGTGACATTACAGTGGATGAGCTCAGCGGTGTCCTCACAATGAAGCCTCTTGTGACATCACAGTGGATGACCTCAGCGGTGACCTCACAATGAAGCCTCTTGTGACATCACAATGGATGACCTCAGCGATCAGCTAACATTGAAGCCTCTTCTGACATCACAATGGATGACCTCAGCGGTGACCTCACAATGAAGCCTCTTGTGACATCACAATGGATGACCTCAGCGGTGACCTCACAATCAAGCCTCTTTTGACATCACAATGGATAACCTCTGCGGGGACCTTACAATGAAGACTCTTGTGACATTCCAATGGATGCCTTCAGCGGTGACTTCACAATGAAGCTTCTTCTGACATCACAATGGATGACCTCAGTGGTGACCTCACAATGAAGGCTTTTGTGACATCACAATGGATGACCTCTGCGGTGACCTCACAGTGAAGCCTCTTGTGACATTACAGTGGATGAGCTCAGCAGTGTCCTCACAATGAAGCCTCTTGTGACATCACAATGGATGTCCTCAGCTGTGACGTCACAATAAAGCCTCTTGTGATATCACAATGGATGAAGACATTTGTGAAGTCACAACGAAGCTTCTTCTGACATCACAAAGTATGACCTCAGCGATGACCTCACAATGAAGCCTCTTGTGACATCACAATGGATGACTCAGCAGTGACCTCACAATGAAGCCTCTTGGACATCACAATGATGACCTCAAGTGCCACAATGAAGCCTCGTCTGAAATCACAGTGGATGACCTCAGCGTTGACATCACAATGAAGCCTCTTGTGACATCATAATGGATGCCCTTAGTGGTGACGTCACCATGAAGCCTCTTGTGATATCTGAATGGATGAAGTCAGTTGTGACCTCACAATGAAGCCTCTTCTGACATCACAATGGATGACCTTAGTGGTGACCTCACAATGAAGGTTCTTGTGACTTCACAATGGATGACCTCTGCGGTGACCTCACAGTGAAGCCTCTTGTGACATTACAGTGGATGACCTCAGCGGTGGCCTAACAATGAAGCCTCTTGTGACATCACAATGGATGACCTCAGCGGTGACCTCACAACGAAGCCTCTGGTGACATCACAAAGGATGACTTCAGCTGTGACCTCACACTGAAGCCTCTTGTGACATCATAATGGATGCCCTCATTGGTGACGTCACCATGAAGCCTCTTCTGATATCACAATGGATGAAGTCAGTTGTGACCTCACAATAAAGCTTCTTCTGACATCACAATGGATGACCTCAATGGTGACCTCACAATGAAGCCTTTTGTGACATCACAATGAATGACCTCTCAGGTGACCTCACACTAAAGCCTCTTGTGACATTACAGTGGATGAGCTCAGCGGTCACCTCACAATGAAGCCTCTTGTGACATCACAATGGATGACCTCAGCATTCAGCTCACATTGAAGCCTCTTCTGAAATCACAATGGATGACCTCAGCGGAGACCTCACAATGAAGCCTCTTGTGACATCACAATGGATGACCTCAGTGGTGACCTCACAATCAAGCCTCTTTTGACATCACAATGGATGACCTCAACGGTGACCTCACAATGAAGCCTCTTTTGACATCACAATGGATGACCTCAACGGTGACCTCACAATGAAGCCTCTTGTGACATCACAATGGATGACGTTAGCGGAGACCTCACAGTGAAGCCTTTTGTGACATCGCAATGGATGCCCTCTGTGGTGACGTCAAAATGAAGCTTCGTGTGACATCACAATGAATGACCTCAGCGGTGACCTCACAATGAATCCTCTTGTGACATCACAATGGATGAGAAAACTATAGTATCAGAACAAAGCCTGTACGGGTTTGCTAGAAATTAAAAAAATGGGAACACTGGTGGGGGCTAGAGCGCTCTATTGAGTATTTTAGCACAAATAGGCTTGCAAAATGGGTAAGCTAAATTTATTTACAGCATATAACGCGTTTCGCGAGTCTCAAGCTCGCTTCCTCAGATATGCTACACAAAACACACTGCAGCAACTACTTATACCGTCAGCCTCACAGCGAGGCTGGGTGGATACTACAAGTCCATTCACAAAAAAGTCCATTCACAATTCTTCAAGTGTTGCAAGATCTACAATATATGTTGTGTACAAAAAATATATGCTTTTTTCCAAAAGATACACAATATTAAACATTTTAGTAAACAATTTATATCAATATACAATATATAAATATTATGCATATATAAAAAAAATTTAATTACATATCATAAAACTTATAAAGATATTAAAAAAATATAAGAGTAAGCACAAAATGTAACAATATAAAAAATATGGAATTAATTAATAAAAATATATAACTATAAAAATATATATATACTACCCACAATTAAAAAACTATTCCGTTAAGCTTAGGATATAATTTAAAACTAAAACATTATTTTTGTTATTTTTTATTTTCTAAAAAATAGCATCCTGAACTTCGTTTAAGCCATGAGGCTTCAAAGTGTTTAATCTGTACATCCAATAGACCTCTCTTCTACTAAGCATGTCAGCTCTATTGGAAACAGTGTCAGGAATACGCTCTATTGGCTGTATAGAAAATTCAGGTTCATTCGAGTTATGCACCGCTACAAGATGTCGGGGAAGACTATAAATTAGTCTGCCATGTCGGATGTCGTACCTGTGGTTGACTAACCTGCGGGAGAGCTTAGTAGACGTCTTGCCCACGTATTGAGCCCCGCATTTACACGTTATTAGATAGACAACGTGATCACTTGAACATGTCAGATTATTTTTCATTTTAAACACGTCTTTTGTGGATGAAGATGTGAACGTGTTGCTTGTAACTATTAACTGACAACACTTGCAAATGGGGTTGTTGCATGCGCTAGAACCATTAATTTCCCCCTTTTGATTTTTATCTTCATTTTTACTATTTATCTTATGCTGTTTAAGTTTCGAAGGTGCTAATATATTTTTTAAAGTGCGGGATCTCCTATAAATAAAGTGCGGTTGTGCAGGGATAGCGTCTTTTAATCCCGGATCCCGAAGTAAAATGTTCCAGTGTTTTTGCACAATATCTTGTAGGCTCCTAAATTGACTATTGTGGGTTGTAATAAAACTCAAGCTAAAATCCTTTTTAT
The DNA here is from genome assembly GCA_025379985.1 of Phyllomedusa bahiana. Taxonomy (NCBI): domain Eukaryota; kingdom Metazoa; phylum Chordata; class Amphibia; order Anura; family Hylidae; genus Phyllomedusa; species Phyllomedusa bahiana. Next base: position 9,510 of record JAODAL010047273.1, read on the forward strand.
TTTTCTGTTTTTTATCAGTTTTAAGATACTGTTCCTGTGTTAGACTCGCTGCTTTTCCTCTAGCTCCCTTCAAGAGCTCATTAGGGTATTTTCTCTGTTTGAATTTTTCGGTGAGTGTATCGGCTTGTATTTCAAAAATTTTTTCATCAGTGCAGTTTTTCTTTAACCTACGGTATTGGCCGAAAGGTATGTTCCTGACCCATTTTCTTTGATGGTTGGAACTAAACAATAAAAAATTGTTAGTCGGTTTTTTTAAAAAAGGTTTTGGTTTACAATTTATCTTTTTCTATATATAAATGTAAATCTAGGAAAACCAGTTCAGAATTACTGACTGTAGATGTAAATTTGATCTCCCAAGTATTTTTATTTAAAAATTCTACAAAATTTTTAAAAGTATCAGACGACCCCTTCCAAATGAATATGAGGTCGTCTATAAAACGCTTGTAATAAATTATCTGATTATAAAATGGGTTATTAGTACCCAAAATAAAATGACTCTCAAACGCCCCCATAAAATGATTAGCCAGCGATGGGGCTACCCGGGTCCCCATCGCTGTGCCTATTTGCTGGTGATAGTGGGCGGAGTTATATGTAAAAAAATTGTTTTTTAAAATCAAATGTAATCCCTTTAATAAAAAATTCCTAAAATCATCAGAAAATGCTGATTGTTTCTTAATATAACTTTGGACCGCCTCCAATCCTAGTTCATGTCTAATGTTTGAGTATAATGATGTTACGTCTAAAGATGCCAATATGTACTCCTTGTTCCATTGCATACCAATTACATAATTTAATACAGAGTCGGAGTCCCTCAAAAAACTAGGTAACTGTTCAACCAAGGGCTGAAGTTGTAGGTCTATAAAGTGTGAGAGGTTTGAAAGAACAGAATTTATCCCAGATATAATTGGGCGACCTGGGGGATTATTTATGTCCTTATGAATTTTGGGTAAATGATAGAAAAAGGGAACAGATGGATTTTGAATTACTAAAAACATTTTTTCTTCTTTTGTAATAATATTATCCTCCAATTTTTTTAGGATAAAATTCTCATATACATTTTTTAATTTTTCATGAACATCTGGTGAAACTTTTTTATAGAAAGGAACCAGACACATTTCGACCCCGTTATAATAATAAAGGATATGTCCAAAAAAATCCCTATAACGGTAGAAGAAATTTTTCTAATGAAAAATCCAGCCCACGCTTTTTTTTTAATTCCAATTTTAGAAATCCCAGCTACGAAGGGAGAAATAAAAATAAAAACAAAACATTAGTGAGACCAATTAATACGGAAGAAGAGAGGGATGTAAGAAATGAGTTCCCGCACCTTCGTGATAAAATCAATAATATGGCCATGATACTTAGGGAGGAACAGTCAATAATGGAAACCTCCAATGGAGCAGAATCGTCTACCAACGATATATTGGAAGAATCCATCCTAGCTTTACCACCCCTATTAGTAAATACTCCCCCACTCACTCTACCACCTCATCATCCACAGTTAGTTAATCAACCCTTATAACATATAGTTACACAGGCACATTAACCTCACCTTTCATAACAACATCTTGAGTCAAACATCACTTCTACACATTCACTTCTTTCAGATATTACAATACATCTTACATCCACATCAATTCAGGATACCTTGGTCCCCTCAACACAAATACATACAGTAGATAGAATAAACACTCAAATCCCACCGTCGGGACCAGTGAACACTGAAAACACTATACACCATTTTTCACCCACCCCCATTCTATTGAGCCTTTTGACTTCTAAAATACCGGTTACACTTATCCCACAAAAAACACAAATTATAGATTTAACGGAAGGTGACCATATAGTATCTGAGACACCGGTGGAGATACAAAACCCGATCCTCCAATCCAATTCTTTGCCCCCGGAGGCTTTTTTAGGGCCCAACCCAAGGTTAAACGTGTACAACCATGTGGAGGAAAACCTGAAGATGCAGGTATCCCACCAAAAAATACATTCCTTCACAACTAGCTTTAAAACGCAAACAAACCTAGAAAAATGGTGAAAAGTAGGGGGTCAGGGAGCAGAAAAAATTACCAAATTAGATACAATACCTTGAGGAAGAAATTAAAAAGAAATCTATACAGATTAAAAAAGAAACAAAATAACTGAACCGCCAAATAAAAAAAATCATAATCTTCAAATATAAACATCTCCATTAAGGAGAAGAATTTTACTGAAAGGACAGGTTTTTAAGTCAGACAATAAAATTGACGACTTTGTATGTTTTCCAAGATTTTACTTAGATTTATCAGAAAACTAACCCTAAAGCGGTTTCTTAATAACTAGAAAAATTATAACAACAATTCCGATGAAAACAACCTCGATGGAGATACACCTGAGGAACCATCACTACAGCAAGTCTTGGGGTGAATGTCAAACCCATATCAATGACAAATATTAAACCCCCTGACAGCTCAGGAAACTATATCCTGTATTCCTAGACTTCGTTACAGAATATCTAATGAAAATGAAAAGAGAACTACCCTCTAAAACCGAATCTAAATAACAAGGAAAACATGGCTCTAAAAAAATAATCTGAAAATAGAGATTTAAGTAATTTCGAAAGTGCAGAATCAAGGGGGGATCAGTAGTCGTCCAGGATTACGAAACCTATAACAATGAAGCTTTTAAGGAGTACTTTAAATGACGAGCTTTATTTATAAAAAAGTTTCGCCAGATGTTCATGAAAAAAATTAAAAAAATGTTAATATGAGAATTTTATCTAAAAAATTTGGAGCTAATAATAATAATTACAAAAAAGAAAAAATGTATTTATTAGTTAATTCAAAATCATCTGTTCCCTTTTTCTATCATTTACCCAAAATTCATAAGGACATAAATAATCCCCCATGTTCGTCCAAGTAAAATGCGGTGGATCAATTCTGTTTCTTTCAAACCTCTCACACATTAAAGACCTACCAACTTCAGCCCTTGTTGAAACAGTTACCTAGTTTTTTGAGGGACTCCCGACACTGTAATTAAATTATGTACATGGTATGCAATGGAACAAGAGTACATATGGCCATCTTTAGACGTACCATTATTATGACTCACAACAATTAGACATGAACTAGGATTGGAGGGCAGTTTTCAAAGCTATATTAAGAATAGAATCAGCATTTTTCTGATGTGATTTTAAGTAATTTTTTATTAAAGGGATTTAAATTTGATTTTAAAAAAATAAATTTTATTAACAATATAACTCCTCCCACTATCATCAACAATGAGGCAAAGCGATGGGGACCAGGGTAGACCCCAACGCTGGCTAACCTTTTTATGGGCATTTGGAGAGTCATTTTATTTTGGGTACTAATAACCCCTTTTATACTCAGTATAAATTTATTACAAGCGTTTTATAGACGACCTCATATTTCTTTGAAGGGGTCCGCCTGATCACTTTTAAGAATTTTTGTAGAATTTTTTAAATAGAAAATACTATGGGAATCAAATTTAACTATCTACAGTCAGTAATACTGAACTGGTTTTGCCTAAGATATACATCTATACATAGAATAAAGATAAATTGTAAACCAAAACCTTTTTTAAAAAAACACGACTAACAATTTTTTTATTGTTTAGTTCCAACCATAAAAGAAAATGGGTCAGGAACATATCCTTTCTGCCAATACCGTAGGTTAAAGAAAAACTTGCACTGATGAAAACTTTTTTGAAATACAAAGCTACACACTCACCGAAAAATTCAAACAAGAAAATACCCCAAAAAAATGAGCTCTTACAGGGAGCAAAGAAGAAAAAGCAGCGAGTCCTAACACCAGGAACATGTATCGTTAAAACTGATAAAAAAACAGAAAAATAAAAAGGATTTCAGCTTGAGTTTATTATAACCCACAATAGTCAATTTAGGAGCCTACAAGATATTGTGCAAAAACACTGGAACATTTACTTCGATATCCTGGGATTAAAAGTACTCTATCCCTGCACAACCGCACTTTAATTATAGGGATCCCGCACTTTAAAAAAATATATTAGCACCTTCGAAACTTAAACAGCAAAAAGAGAAATAGTTAAAATGAAGATAAAAATACAAAAGGTGGAAAATAATTGGTTTTCTAGCTCATGCAACATAACCCATTTGCAAGTGTTTGTCAGTTAAATAGTTACAAGAACACGATCACAACTTCATCCACAAAAAGACGTTGTTTAAAATGAAAAATAAACTGACATGTTAAATGATCACGTTGTCTATCTAATAACGTTAAGAGGCGGGCTCAAAACGTGGGCAAGAACGTCTAACTGCATAACTCGAGATAACCTCGAATTTTCTATACAGCCAATAGAGCGTATTCCCCGACACAGTTTTTCCAATAGACTGATATGCTTAGTAGAAGAGAGGTCTATTTGATGTACATAATAAACACCTTGAAGCCTCATGTCTTAAACGAAGTTCAGGATGCTATTTTTTAGAAAATAAAAAATAACAAAAATAATGTTCTCCAGTCCTAAATTATATCCTAATTTAACGGAATAGTTTTTTAAATTGTGATAGTAATATATATATTTTTTTATAGTTATATATTTTTTATTAATTATTTCATATTTTTTATATGTTACATTATTGCTTACTCTGTATATTTTTTTAAATATCTTTAATAATTTTAAGATATGTAATTAAATTTTTTTATATAATGCATAATATTTTATATATTGTATATAGATATAATTGTTTACTAAAATGTTTAATATTGTGTAACTTTTGAAAAAAAGCATATATTTTTTGTACTCAAGCATATATTGTAGAGTTCTTGCAACACAATGAAGAATTGTGAATGGACTTTTTGGTGAATGGACTTGTAGAATCCACCCAGCCACCAGTGAGGCTAGACGGTAAAAAAGTAAGTTGCTGCAGTGTGTTTTATGTGTAGCATATCAGAGGAAGCGAGCTTGAGACTCAGCGAAAGCGCATTAATTGCAGTAAATAAATTTAGCTTACCATTTTGCAAGGCCTATTTATGCTAAAATACGCATAGAGCGCTCTAGCCCCACCAAGTGGTTCTCATTTTTTTAGTTTTCAGCAAACCCGTACAGTCTTTGTTCTGAAATACTATAGTTTTCCCCAAGCATATCCTCGCGTCCCCTAGTGGACTGAAGGCGGGAATCGGGACTCGGAGCTGCTGCGAGAAAGAGTCTCTATTACAAGAGACAAGCGTTACAGGAACGAGCTGTACCGTTTATTCATACGCTCAAAAAGGTGAGCACCTTTCCTAATACTGCTGCATGTTAAATATATACGAAGGACCCGATCGGCGCTTTGTTTTATTTTCAGCACCCAGCGATTTTCCTACAAGTGGGATAAGCGCACCGTGATTGATCATAATGGATGAGCTCAGCGGTGACCTCACAATGATGCCTCTTGTGACATCACAGTGGATGACCTCAGCTGTGAGCTCACAATTAAGCCTCTTGTGACATCACAATGGATGACCTCAGTGTTCAGCACACATTGAAGCCTCTTGTGAAATCACAGTGGAAGACCCCTCGAGCGTTGACCTCCACAATTAATACCTCTTGTTACATCACAATGGATGACCTCAGTGTTCAGCACACATTGAAGCCTCTTGTGAAATCACATTGGATGACCTCAGCGGTGACCTCACAATTAAGCCTCTTGTGACATCACAATGGATAACCTCAGTGTTCAGCTCACATTAAAGCCTCTTTTACTATCACAATGGATTGGACGTTAGCGGAGACCTCACAATGAAGCCTTTTGTGACATCACAATGTATCGACCTCAGTGGTGACGTTACAATAAAGCCACTTGTGACATCACAATGGAATGTCCTCAGATGGTGACGTTACGATAGCTCTTCTGACATCACAATGTGGATGAGACCGCAGCAGTAACTCTCACAATGAAGCCTCTTGTGACATCACAATTGATGACCTCAGCGGTGACCTCACAATGAAGCCTCTGGAGACATCACAAACGATGACCTCTGCGGTGAACTTACACAATGCGGCCTCTTTGTGACCATCACATGGATGATCTCAGTGGTGAACTCACAATTAAACCATTTGTGACATCACAATGGATGACCTCTGCGGTGACCTCACAGTGAATCCTCTTGTGACATCACAATGGATGACTAGGAAAAATGTATAGGATCCAACCAAAACCTGCTAGGTTTAATTAGGAACTACAATATGGGAACATTGGGGACTAGAAGCGCTCCTGTATGTATTGAGCGTAAAAATAGGATCGCAAAAGAGGATTTAGCTAATTATTTAAACTGCAAATAACGCGTTTCGCGAGTCCCTTAAGCTCGCTTCATCAATATACATATCTCGAAGAAGCGAGCCTTGAGGACTCGCGAAACGCGTTATATGCATTTACATAAATTAGCAGCAAATCCTCTTTGCGATCCTATTTTACGCTCAATACATACAGAGCGCTCTAGTCCCCAATGTTCCCATATTGTAGTCCCAAAATAAACCTAGCAGGTTTTGTTGGATCCTATACATTTTTTCCTATCATATATCCTCGGCGTCCCCTGTGTACTGGAGGCGGGAAGCGGGGGCCGTGAGCTGCCGTGGAAAAGAGTCACTGTACAAAAGACACAGCGTTAGACGAGCTGTACCCGTTTAATCAGTACAGCTCAAAAAGGTGAGACCTTTCTGTATACAGTTTATCGAGTTTTATAGCTATAACCCAGGACCCGATCGGCGCTTTTTGTTTTATTTTTCATCACCCGAGCGTTCTGATCTGTAACACGGACAAGCACACTGTGATTGATCACAATGGAGACCAGCGTGACCTCACACAAGGAACCTCTTGTGACATCACAATGGATGGCATCAGCGTGACCTCAAAACAATGAAGCCTCTTTGTAGGACATCACAATGGTAGACCTCCAGCGGTGACCTCACAATGAAGCTTCTTGGTACATCACAATTGGATTTACCATCAGTGGAGACCTCACATGAAGCCTCTTTTGACATTCAAATGGGATGCCTTCAGCGGTGACGTCACAATGGAAGTCCTCTTGTGATTTCACAATGATGAAGTCAATTGTGATCTCACAGTGAAGTTTCTTCGACATCACAATGGATTGACCCCGAAGCGATGACCTCACAAAGACCTCTTTGTGACATCAACAATAGATTACTCTCAGTGTTGACGCCAACAAAGAATTCTCTTGTGACATCACAATGGATTACCGCAGCGGTGACTCACAATGAAGCCTCTTGTTCCATCACAAATGGATGACCTCAGTGGTGACGCTCACAATGAAGCCTCGTCTGAAATCACAGTGGATGACCTCTCCGCTTGACACACAATGAAGCCTCTTTGACATCCTACTGGATGCCCTTAGTGTGACCGTCACCATGAAAGCCTCTTGTGATATCTGAATGGATGAAGTCAGTTGTGACCTCACAATGAAGCCCTCTTCTGACCATCCCAATGGATGACCTCATGTGACCTCACAATGAAGGCTCTTGTGACAATCAACAATGGATGACCTCTGTGACGATGACCTCACAGTGAAGCCTCTTGTGACAATTACAGTGGATTACCTCAACGGTGGCCTAACAATGAAGCCTGATGTTTATATCAAATGGTGACCTCAGCGTGACCTCACAACGAAGCCTCTTGTGACATCACAAAGGATTACTTCATCTATGACCTCACAAAGAAAAGCCTCTTGTGACAACCATAATGATTGACCTAAGGAGATGTACCAGGTAAGAAAAAATGCCGTGTATTATGGACAAAATCACTAACCCGGAGGTGGGAATAACTAATATGGCTAGAGCGCTAGTAGGGTAATAAAGTATTTACACTGCCCATTAAAAATAAACTGGCCGTTTATTTTAAGGTTCATAGCAAGATAACGTGACCGCGTTTCACAGGTTCAACCTGCTTCTTCAGACATATCTAACAGCAGACTAAACAGTTTATTAAAATATCCTCACTTATACAGTTTCAGAGCGAGGCTACTCACAAAACACAAGGTTTTCATTCACAAAAAAGTGACAATATAACAGTGTTGCATACCAAAATACAAAACAACAACAACATGCAACATGTTGCAATCCATGAGATATAATCTGACAGCAGTACAAACTTGGAAACAAGTTGGAAATAGCAATTAAATATCTAAAAAACCTATCAAAAAGTTTACTAAAATAATAGATTAACTATTTATTAAGTACATTACTAAAATATGTATAAAAAATATATAAAAAATATATAAAAAACAATTTTTGGGGAACCTTAAGACAATAATTTGTGTCTACTAGAAAAAATTTTTTAGGAATATTTTAAAAAAACACTTGTGAACCACAAAGTAACAATAATCAATAAAAATAGAAACGTCCTGAACCTCGTTCAGACCATTGGTTTTTCAAGCTATTCAGTTTTTATTCATCCATATATCTCCTCTTTACTTAAATGTATTCAGCACGATCTGTATGCATTTTCAACTAATTCTTCTCTATTGGTTGTATACTGAAACTGGGTTCTCTGATACCAAGAACCTTCGGAATAAAATGTCGAGGTACACTATATTAAAGCCTAACCATGTCTGATATCGTAACGATGATTAACCAAACGTCGAGAATACTTTGGTAGAAGTTTAAACCGACGTACTGGACGCCGCAGGTACAGGTTATAACATATATCACGAAATCACTAGTGCAGCACATTTATCTTTCTTTTAAAGACCATCCCCTGTTTTTTGTTTGATTTAAACGTAGAATCTAGAATGCTGATCTGCTGACAACATTATGCAGATCGACTTGCCCGCAGGGGCAAGAAGCCCTCCACTCGTGGGTGTTTAATCTTTGTTGTTGATAGATCCGATGTATTGTGTTCTTCTTGAGGGATATCCAGTGTGGCCCTTTGTTGTGTTTTGTTTAAGCCAATAATTTTTTTAAAAGTTTTTCCGCCTTCCTATATACAAAATGGGTCGAGGATGGGATTTACATCTTTTAATCCGGGTCTCTAATAAGTATATTCAATGTTTTCTGATGATGCCTGGATTTCAGTGAACTAGCTGTGTGTGTTGTGATAGAAACTCTAGGTCAAAATCATTCTTCCTTTTTTTTCCTTGATGATTACCCAGGTAGTAAATAGTGTTTTTTTTTGAGAAAAATAGCATACCTTTATTCCTCGCACCTACTAAGATGTCACTGGGTATTGTTCTTTCCCCTAATTTTTTTTGGTTAAATTGTCTCTTGTTGTTGAACACTTGTCTCATCCCAGAGCCGTATATATTTTCTAAAGCGACGATATTGACCAAACGGAATGTTATTTACCCACTTTCTTTGGTGGTTTGAATTATACAAGAGGTAGTTATTTGCATCAGTTTTTTTAAAGGGGGTTTTAGATGCCAAAAAGCCATTATTGACGTAGATATGTAGATCTAAAAAAATTAGTTCCTGTCTATTAAAAGTGGAGATAAATTTTATACCAACAGGGGTGAATTATTTAAAAAATTCCACAAACGAATTAAAAGTTTTTTCCCTCATCCCCTTTCAATATAAAAACCAAGTCATCTATATAACGTTTATAATAGATTGTGGTTATTAAAAAAGGGGTGTTTGGGCTATTTATAAAAGACTCTTCAAAAATGCCCATAAAGAGATTCGCCACGATGGGGCAACCCTGGTCCCCCATCTGCTGTACCCACCTGTTTGGTGGTATGGGTACTACCATATTTAAAAAAAAAATATTTTTAAAATAAGTTATAAACCTTTTAATAAAAATAATTTAAAATCTGTACTAAAAATGGGTTCCCTGTCCTAAAAAAATAGGAACAGCTTCAAGACCCTAGATCATGATGAATATTTGAATATAGTGTGGTGACGTCCATGGATGCTAATAAAATATTTGTCATCGCGCATTGGTATCTATCACCAAATCCCGTAAAACAGCGTCGGAATCTTTTACGAAACTAGGAAGCTGTTCCACTACGGCTGTAACTCTGCAAATCAATGAAATGAGATAAGTTAGATAAAACTGAATTGATCCCATAGAATATGGGACGTCCATGGGGTTATTGATGTCCTTTATGGATTTTGGGTAAATGGTAAAAAAAAGGGGTCAGGTTATTTGACAATCAAAAAAAATTTTTCGTCTTGGTTATGAATGTTTTTTTTTTTTTTCAAACTTGAAATGATAAATTCAGTGTATTTCTCTTTCAAATTTTCATATTCTCTGGAGGAAACTTGTTTGGTAATAGTATTTCTCATTTAAAATTTTTTCAGCCTCATCATTATAGACAGAAAAATCATTGTATAACAACTGCCCCTCCCTTGCCGCGTTGCTGATCACATATCGGTATTATGGGACAAATCTTTCAAAAGCTTTTTGTTCCTTCTGCTCTAATTAATTTTAGCGGTAGTTTCATCTTGATTTTCCGTAGATCTTCTGTAACCAAATCCAAAAAGACGGGGAATAATAATTCCCCTTTGAGCCAAAATAAGGTGAAAATTTCGAAAGGCGGTTTCACTTTCTGACCCATTCTCCCTTTGCTGAAGGGTTCATATTTGCCTCTAATATCCATTTTATTGTGTCTTTTTTTATTGAAAAAACGTTTTTAAGTGTCAATTTTCTTATAAATTTTATGATGTCTTGGAGACAAGACAAATCATTGATGGGACTGTCAGGGCTGAAAACCCAAACCCCTTTCCGTAAACAACCCTCCTCTATATCTGTTAATTTATATTTAGATAGATTTAAATATTTTTCTTTTTCTTTTCCATTTTTTCTTTATTGTGAGAAAGGGATTTTTTTTCTTAAATTCTCCTCAAAAGGGTTTTATCGAACTTTATACATTTTTTTCTGCTTTTAACTCCCCCTGTTTCCCCGAGGTTTTGTTTTCTTTTTCGATCCAGCAAGAATTTGGGGGAAATTGTTAATTCAGTGATAGATGTGGTTTTTATAAATATTCTTCCACGTGATTGAAAACGTTTAATGTGGAATATATGGCTAACAAAAGGCTCCGAAGTGTGAGCATTAGATTGGGGGTGATCGCTGTGGACTCTGAAGAATCTGTACTAAAACAGACTCATTTATGGTAAGAACTAATAACAGAAGAAACTGTGGGGTAGGTAATTGAAACTGGTGGCAAAGGAGGGGGAATACACGTGTGAATAAAGAAGGAACTGTAAATCAGGTAGTGTAGGAAGGGGAGTGTTGTTATTATATATTCTATATTCACGTGTCCCTAGTGGGGTAATTTGGGTAGAGTGGAGTTTGCAAAAGAAGTGATGGAGTATTTAGATAAAATGGTGGAAAAGCAAAATGGATCATTTAAAGAGGACATGAGAGTTCTAATCCATATTATAGTGGTATCCCCCAATGATCTCCCTTGAATTCATCATGGGGATGTCGATATTGTTAAAAGATTGGCTCTCTATCTTTTATAGCCTGGTCAATTTACTTTATTAAATGGGGAAAATCTAGACAGAGATCGCTATTTTGTTTCGTCTCCTTATATCTCTGGGGACCCCTATTAGTACTTATTTCATTAGGCTTGTTGGTGTTGGTTTTTTTAAAATTTGAATTAAAAAATTGACGGGGACTTGGTTTATTAGGATAATTGCGCTTTTTATCATTAATATACGTGGAGCTTTTACTATTAAGTCTTAGTCTAGGGGGATTATTTCTCCGGACTACCTCATTGTATTGTTAGGTCTCACAAACGTTTCTGCAATTTGTGCAGTATTCTGTCTCGGTATGTTCTGCAGTATCAAAATTTTGAGGGAATTCCTCATCAGCTGTCCTAGTATGTGTAGAATTATTTTCTCCTGGTACCAAGTTGGTGATTGTAGTTTGTCCAAATCTGTCCCTCCTCATTTAGTAATTTTTTATTAATAACGTCTAGTTTCTTTCGCGTTCAATTGCTGTACCATCCTTTGTTCCAAATTAACTGAACACGGGAAGGATCTGTAAGCTGAAATGGCTGACAGGTTTTTTCCACTTCTGTCCCCTAAGGAGCATAGCAGTTACTCCTACCTCTTATCCACTAAATTAGACATCAGACCTTAAGGAACAAGCGCTAAAGTACTCTGCCACAAATTATCAAAAGTTACATCCTTATCATAGAAGGGATTAGATTTAAAAATCTTAGACCATTTAGGATCCAATTTCCCTTAATATATATCTCGCAAAAATTTGGCATCAATGTTGTTGAAAGCTTTCTGAAATTTAGACATTTTTCTAAGTTACGTGAAATACCAATAAGTTCACTGGTTTTCCTCTTCAGTAAAAATCTTTGGTGGTTTCCATCGCATTAACTCACAATTCCTGTTGAACATTGATTCCAGATATCAAGCGGTCCATTAATAAGTTCCTAGTGGATTGTCGAGTTTGGAGGTATTCCATCTTTTATAATAAGTGTACTCAGAGAAAGAAAGAAGCTCACAATAGTGTTATATTGTTATAAATCAATGCTCTGATGACAGACAGTTACTATAAGAGGCTTAATTGCCTGCACTCAAATTCAGGCAGTAACTATATACCGTACCAGTCGGGGTTGTAGCGTTTCTTCCGTGTAGGAGAAGGATCGATGTATGCGCCTTGCAGTTCCTCAATACCCGAGACTGTATTGCTGTTGTTGTTGTTTGTATTTGGTATGCAACACTTTTACTATTGTCACTTTTTTGTGAATGAAAACTTGTGTTTGTGAGTAGCCTCCGCTCTGAAAGTGAGGAGAATTTAATCAACTAGTTTAGTCTCTTGTTATAGATATGTCTGAAAAGGCAGGTTGCAACCTTGAAACGTCGTCACGTTATCTTGCTATGCACTCTTAAAATAAACGGCAGATTATTTATAATGGCAGTGGTAAATACTTTATTCCCCTATAAGCGCTCTAGCCCTATTAGTTTATTCCCCACCGCCTCCCGTTTTAGTGATTTTGTCCGTAACACGCATTTTCTCATACCTGAACATCTCCTTATCGTAATCTTCTGGCGTCCCACGTGGATTCAGACAGCGGAATCAGGCTTTTTGAGCTGCTTTTATTCCATACCGGGAACTATAATCTCTACAACAAACCTAAACCACGAGCTGTACCTTTTCCATGTACAGCTGAATAAGGTGACACGGTACTAATCAGTTCACCCCGGTTTGCCATACTAGGACTCGACTGCGCTCTTCCTTTTATCTGCAGTTCATCCTTTCCACTTGGAACCAAGAGGAATAGTATCGTATCACAAATGATGACCTCAGCAGTGACCTCACCATGAAGCCTCTTGTGACATCACAATGGATGAAGTCAGTTGTGACCTCACAATGAGGCTTCTACTGACATCACTAATGGATGACCACATGGTGACCCTCACAATAAAAAGGCTTATTGTTACATCACAATGGATGACCTCTGCGATGACCCTCACAGTGAAGCCTCCTGTTGAACATTACAGTGATGAGCTCAGCGGTGTCCTCACAATGAAGCTTCTTGTGACATCACAGTGGATGACCTCAGCGTTGACCTCCACAAGAACCTCTTGTGACATCACCATGGGATGACCTTTCAGCATACAGCTCACATTGAATGCCTCTTCTGAGAATCACAATGATGACCTCAGCGGAGACCTCCTCACAATGAAGCCTCTTGTGACATCACAAAGGATACCTCCAGTGTGACCTCACAATCAAGCCTCTTTTGAACATCACAATGGAGACCTCAACGGTGACCTCACATGAAAGCCTCTTGTTACATTCACAATGTGATGACTGTTAGCGGAGACCTCACAGTGAAGCCTTTTGTGACATCGCAATGGATGCCTCTGTGTGACGTCAAATGAAGCTTCGTGAGACATCTACTATGAAATGACCTTCATCGGTGACCTCACAATGAATCCTCTTGAGACATCACAGATGGATATACAATGGTAGGAATACAAACTTGCCTCGATTCTAGCAAGGATGTAATATGGGAGGGTTTTAGCTAGAGCGCTCAGGAAAGAGACCGTTACAATATACCCTGGGATGTCATAAATTGAATTTTTATTACAATTCCCGATAACTCGTTTCCGCGAGTGTCCCTCGCTTCATCAATAAAATGATACACGAAAACCCTCCAATAAATACCCCCCCATGATTTTGATAACGAGGCTGTGCTGTCAGCCGCTATAAATTTCCATTCAAAAAAATACTTTCCCATTCATATAATACGATCAATTAACATAAGATAAGGATTTTCTCTGATTTGTTGTCTATTGCCGTTAATATGCCTATTAAAGTCTGCTGCTCACTTCTCCTAATTATTTCCGTTTGTTCTAAATTGCTTAAACTGCGCTTTGCACTTACGAGTTACCCATTCCATAAAAACTGTTTTTTCAATCATGAGCCACTCTCACTCTGAATACTCATTTGTTCTTTTCTTAAATGAAAAACTGTTTACACCGCGCTTCGGTTTTTCTACAATATGTTTCACTTCAATGCCACTGTTTACTATACAATTCCTTCTTACCTCAAAGCTATTTAAAAATACACAAAAATTTCTCCGGGATACTTTTTTTTCGTGAAAATGTTTTACCAGGTTCTTTACCTTTTTTTTCCCGTGGGGGGTGTTATTATTTTTATCAAGGTATATCCAATTTTAAAAACCCCATTATTTGCCCCCCACTTTAAAAACTTATGAAGTTTTTTTTATTACTTTTTTTTTAAATTATTCTTTTTCCCCTTTACTATCTTTTTTTTCATTATAGAAGTTTAATGTACGGGGGAATTTTGGTCTATTTTTTTTATTTATTTATTTTTTTTAAATTTTGTAGACGTCTTTTTTTCAAAAAAAAATTTTTTTAGAATACTAAGTTTTTTTATTTAGTTAGTTTAAATTTCTCACTTTTCCAAAAGGATAGTCTTTTTGGATCATTTTAATCCATGCGGCCCTAAAGGGTTCAATTTTTTAAATCCAATAGTCTATCATTAAGTTTTGGGTTGTTTGCTCTTACTGTTATGTCCGGAGTGGTTGTCCCCTAAATTAGGTTGGACTTAAAATTTGATTCATGCATGTTTTTGGTTTCTAAATTTAAATGTTTTGGGAGACTTAAATTAGTCCCCCCATGTTTATATTTATCTGTGGTTTACAAACCCGGGAAGTGAAAATTTTAATAGGGGTTTTTCCCCAAGTTTTGTGCCCCGAAAATGGCAGGTGAGGGGTTTTAAAACATGGGAGTTTTGCAAATGAAAAAATTTTCCCCTTTGGGATTTTAAAAGGTTTCCCCTGTGGACGATAAATTAAAGGTCTCACTATTAATAAAATCATTTTTGCTGCATTTAAAAAATAAAAACTGCGCTTTGATATGACCCCTTTTTCGGGTTGTTTAATTTGTTTTCCCGAGTTTTCCCTGTTTTTTTTCTTTTCCCTTTTTTTTTATGTTGTTTTGGGTTTCGATGGTGCTAGTAAATTTTTAAAGGTTTTTTGTTTTCCCTTAAATATATTTGGGGGTTTTTCTGGGACCCTTTTTTTCAAAAGGGGGGCCCCTTGTAGTATTTTCCCAAAAGTTTTTGTTAATTTTTAAAGGGAAATTCTTGAATTGCAAATTTATGGGGGTGGTTTATAAAAGCTCAGATTATATTTTTTTTCCCCCTTTTTTTTTCGAAAACTTGTTCTATTTTTTTCCAGATTTTTCTTTTTGTGGCGGGGTTGTCCCTTAAACCCCTTTGCTCCTTTTCGGGGAGGCCTCACAGGGTTTTCCTTTTTGAATGAATTTTTCTTTTCAAAACCCCTCCCTTTTCCCTAAAAATATTTTTCTCTTAATACAATTTTTCTTAATCCTTTTTGAAACTCCCCGTAGGGGAGTTTCTAATCCATTTTTTTGAGGGGGGATTGGACCCAAAAGTGTTAATTGTTTGAGTCTGTTTGCTTAAAAATAGGTTTTTAGATGCAATTTTTTTTTATTGGCAATTTTAAAGATATAAGTCTAAAAAGTTTATCTCTGTGGGTGGTGATTGGCCGTGAAGTTAAAGTTCCAAAATTTTTTCCCATTTTTAAAAAAATCACAAATTCCGAAATGTTCTTGTGGTCCTCTCCCGATTATCAAAAAAGATTTATCAAAAAATTCTTCTGAAAAAACATATAGATCTTTTAAAAAGGGGGTTTTTATTCCCTCAATATAGTGATCTCCCAAAAGGGACCATAAACAGGGGTTTTGGGCCCGCGAAAGGGGGCAAAACCTTTGGGCCCCCCTCGCGTACCAAACCCGCCCATGGTAATGGGGCCATTGTTTCTCAAATTGTTATTTGTCGGAATATTTAGACCCCAATAGGGAAAAATCTTTTTAAAAACCTTTAAGAAAAAGTAGGGTCCTTTTTCAAAAATTCCCTTGATTTACTTAAAACCAAAATTTTTTGTTGGATTTTTGGAATTTCAAAAGGGACTTACGTCCAATGTAGCAAATAGATTTAAACCTTTCCCTTTCCCAAACAAATCCTACAAGATCCTAAGGACCCCGTTGAATCTTTGGGTGGTGGGGTAAATTTTCTTTCTTGGCTGAAAATTGAGTTTTCAATGAAAAGCCGGGTAAACATGTTTGGTTTGGGGAAATTTTCGCAGAAAATTTTTCCCGGGCCCCCCTGGGTTTTTTTTTTTTAAAACTTTATGGGACCCTTTGGCCGGTGGTTAAAAAAAAAAGAAGGGTAGGGGTATTCCCTTTTTTTTTTTAAAAAAATTTTTTTCATCTTTATTAGAATTCCCCTTTTCAAAATTTGTTTTTATAAAATTATCATAATGTTTTTTTTTAAATTTTTTATGGGGCCCTTTTGGGGCCACTTTTTTTAATAGATTTGATCTTCCAAATATGAAGGGGTTCACCATGGGAGTCACTGTTTAGTCCTGAATGACTACTGCCCCTCCCCTTTTTTCTGCCGGGCGGATGACAATTTTTTGGGGATTTTTTTTTTAAACTTTCTAAAAACTTTTTTTTTTTCCTCTTTGCTTAATTTTGTTTTAGTTGGGAACCCTTTTTTTTTTATTTTAAGCAGATTTATTGGTCACAAGGTCAAAAAAAACGGGGGGGTATTAAATTTTCCCTGTTGGGTTTTACCGGGAATAGAAGTTTGATTTTTTTTTGTTTTTCCCCTTTGTTCTTTTCGATCATTGGAGTTTCTCTTGGGGTTTTTCATCCTCTGTTTTTTCCTGCTGGGTTCCCTTTTTCCTTCTATTGAAAAATCTTTTAAGGGGTTTGTTTTAGTAAAGAAATTTTTTTAAGTCTGAAATACGTTAAAAATTAAACTACTTGTGCAGTTTAGGGGCTGAAAAACCCCAAAACCCCTTTTTCAGAAGTTTTTCCTCTTGTTATTAAGTATATGGTGGATTTTATTAAGATTTTATATAATCATCTTTTTTTAATTTACTTTGCTTTAACATCAATTTTTTTTGATTCTCCCTTTTGGTGTTATAAACTTTTTTTTTTATGTTTTCCCGCTTTCAGCCCCCCCCCAGTTCCCCTTTTCTTTTGTTTTCCTTTTTCGATCTGGTTTTTGTTGACTTGTTCCTGCATTTCCAAATGTTTAAAAAGGGGCAAAAGGATAAGGCAGCAACCCGCACACCCAAAAAAAATTTGGAAAAAAATAGAAAAAAATATCGAAAAAAAAAAGGGGGTTTAAAAAAATTTTAAACTGAGCTTTATAACCACTCCCCAATTCGCAAATTTAGGGGAAGTCCGTCAATAATTAACAAAATTGGAACTATACAGAGAAGGGCCCCATTTTTTAAAAAAGTGATCCCAAAAAACTCCCAAATATAAATTTATTTGGAAAAACAAAAACCCTTTAAAAAAAGTACTTGCACCACAAACTTAAAAAAAATTAAAAAAAAAGAACAGGAAAAAAAAATCAGGAAGACTCGGGGAATACAATTAAACAACAGAAAATGGGATCATATGCATGCGGCAGGTCTATTTGTAAATGCTGCAACATGATGATTAATAGTGAGACCTTTAAGTCATCGTCCACAGGAGAAACCTTTAAGATCAAGGGAAATTTAACATGTGCAAGCTCCTATGTTATTATACCTCATCACCTGCCATTGCGGGACACAATACGTTGGTAAAACGTCTATTAAATTGTCACGTCGGTTAGTAAACCACAGATATGATATAAGACATGGGAGACTAATTTATAGTCTCCCAAGACATTTAATTGAGATCCACAACATGCATGAATCAAATTTCAAGATCCAACCTATTGAGCACATCCACTCCGACATAACAGAGCGAAACAACTAAGCTTAAGAGAGATCTATTGGATGTATAAATTGAATACCTTGAGACCGCATGGATTAAATGAGGTCCAGGAGACTATCCTGTAGGAAAAGTGAGAAATTTAAACTAACTAAATAAAATACTTAGTATTCTAAAAAAAATGTTTAAAAATAAGAGCGTCTACAACTTTAAATAAATAAATAAATAAATAAATAGACAAATTCCCTGTACATATATCTGCTATCAATGAAAAAGAGATATGTAGGAGAAATGAATAATTAAAAATGTAGATAAAAATCCTCATAAGTTTAATGTGGAGGCAAATAATGGTTTAAGTGATATACCTTGATATTCTAATAACACCCGGCCAGCGGAAACAAAAGGTAATGAACCTGGGTAAAACAGTCTCACTGAAATAAAATATCCCGTGGAGAATTTTAGTGTAGTGTAAATAGCTTGGTGAGTAAGAAGGAATTGTATAGTAAACAGTGGCATTGAAGTGAAACATGTTGTAGAAAAACCGAGCGCGGTGTAAACAGTTTCATTGAAGAAAAGAAATGAGTATTCAGAGTGAGAGTGGCTCATGAATGAAACAGCTTTTATGAATGGGTAACTCGTAAGTGCAAGCGCGATTAAGCAATTTAGAACAAACGGAATAATTAGGAGAAATGAGCAGCAGACATAATAGCAATTAAGGCAATAGACAACAAATCAGAGTAAATCCTATCTTTGTTAATTGATCGTATTTTATGAATGGAAAGTATTTTTATGAATGGAAATTTATAGCGGCTGACAGCAGCCTCGTTATCAATCATGGGGGGTATTTATTGGAGGGTTTTCGTGTATCATTTTATCTGATGAAGCGAGGGACACTCGCGAAACGCGTACTTGGAATTGTAATAAAATTCATTTTATGACATCCAGAGGCTCATTGTAACGGTCTCTTTCCTGAGCGCTCTAGCTAAACCCTCCCATATTACATCCTTTGCTACGAATCGAGCAAGGTTGTATCCTACCATTGTTTCACGATTCCCGGCGTCCCACGTGGAGCACGGGCGGGAAGGAGCCGGAGCTGCTGGAGCACAGACGGGAGCAGTGTATACGCAAATACGAGCTGTACCGGGAACTGAGTACAGCTAAGCAAGGCGAGTAATATTCCATTCTCTGCTCCCCATAGATGTTTAATTGAAAGGCAACCAGTTGCGCTTTTTAATTCCAGCACCTAACTTTTGGAGAAAAAGTAAAAGCTTTTGAATCACAATGGATGAGCTCAGCGGTGACCTCACAATGATGCCTCTTGTGACATCACAGTGGATGACCTCAGCGCTGACCTCACAATTAAGCCTCTTGTGACATCACAATGGATAACCTCAGTGTTCAGCTCACATTAAAGCCTCTTGTGACATCACAATGGATGACCTCAGCGGTGACCTCACAATTAAGCCTCCTGTGACATCACAATGTATGACCTCAGTGGTGACGTTACAATAAAGCCACTTGTGACCATCACAATGGATGTCCTCAGTGGTGATCTTACGATGAAGCCTCTTCTGACATCACAATGGATGACCTCAGCGGTGACCTCACAATGAAGCCTCTGGTGACGTCACAAACGATGACCTCTGCGGTGAACTCACAATGATGCCTCTTGTGACATCACAATGGATGACCTCAGTGGTGACCTCACAATGAAGCCTCTTGTGACATCACAATGGATGACCTCAGCGGTGACCTCACAATGAAGCCTCTTGTGACATCACAA
Source organism: Phyllomedusa bahiana (assembly GCA_025379985.1). Taxonomy (NCBI): domain Eukaryota; kingdom Metazoa; phylum Chordata; class Amphibia; order Anura; family Hylidae; genus Phyllomedusa; species Phyllomedusa bahiana. Next base: position 29,494 of record JAODAL010047273.1, read on the forward strand.
TGGATGACCTCAGCGGTGACCTAACAATGAAGCCTCTTGTGACATCACAATGGATGGCATCAGCGGTGACCTCACAATGAAGCCTCTTGTGACATCACAATGGATGACCTCAGCGGTGCCCTCACAATGAAGCTTCTTGTGACATCACAATGGATTACCTTAGCGGTAAACTCGCAATGAAGCCTCTTGTGATATCACAATGGATGACCTCAGCGGTAACCTCATAATGAAGCCTCTTTTGACATCACAATGGATGACATCAGCGGTGACCTCACAATAAAGCCTCTTTTGACATCACAATGGATGACCTCAGCGGAGACCTCACAATCAAGCCTCTTTTGACATTCCAATGGATGCCCTCAGTGGTGACGTCACAATCAAGCCTCTTGTGATATCACAATGGATGAAGTCAATTGTGATCTCACAGTGAAGTTTCTTCTGACATCACAATGGATGACCTCAGCGATGACCTCACAATGAAGCCTCTTGTGACATCACAATAGATGACCTCAGTGGTGACCCAACATAGAATTCTCTTGTGACATCACAATGGATTACCGCAGTGGTGACCTCACAATCAAGCCTCTTGTGACATCACAATGGATGACCTCAAAC
>JAODAL010047274.1:0-30105 GCA_025379985.1 Phyllomedusa bahiana
GAGAAAGGTTCGAAAGATCCTCAGAAATGTATATCCCCAAATATGAAGTGCCCGTCTTAGGCCACTCAAAAGGAAAATTAAATTGTAGGGAAGCTTGATCCTGTGGGTTAATACCGACACCATGGGCCTCTGATTTTGAGAAGTTGATTTTAAAATTAGACCAACTTCCGAAGCTTCTAATGTCGGCCATCAGAGCTGGAATGAAAATGTGTGGATTCATAATATAGACTAAGAGATCAGGATTAGATCTGATGGCTGCCATCAGGCTTTCCATTACCAAAACGTACAGTAATGGAAAGTCCTGGTCAGTATCCTTTCACTCTTGTTGCCGTACTCATAAAATTTACTACGACATTTTTGAATGAACCGACCCCATGATGCTTCCAGGAAACGTCTCACCTCCAGACGTGCGTCCTGTAGTTCCCAAAGTACGTTGGGGGAAAAGGCGCTTTTATGAGCTATTTCCAAGGCAGAAACTTTGGCAAGAGCTTTTTTGAGAGTGGCAGTTCTATCTTTCTTAATTCTAGAACCATGTCTAATCAGGACCCCCCTAATCACACATTTAAGTGCCCCCCATTGGTTTAATTGCTGAAATAGGATCATTGGCATGATGAATTGAAAATTGGGCAATGTCCGCAGCACAGGGGGAGTCCAAAAGAAGAGACTCATTCAACTTCTAATTCCAGGTTCTTTCTTGTAGAGCCGTACGTTGAAGGGTACAGAAAATAGGGGCATGGTCAGACCACAAAATGTTTCTAATTGAGGTGGACACAAGCAGGGGTAGGACTGAATGTTGGATCATGATATAGTCCAAACGACTATAGGAGCCGTGGGGGGGGAAATAAAAGGAATAATCACTATCAGAAGGATGTAGAATCCCCAGGAATCACAGAGCTGGAGTAGTAAGAAAGCCTTCTTCACTTTCTTAATGATAGAATATGATAGCGTTGATTTCCCGGAGGAGTTACCCAGGGTTCGGTCTTGTGTAATACTGAAGTCCCCACATAGTACTACGGTCCCCTGAACTAGGGCAAGGGAGGTATCGACCAATGTCTCGAAAAATCCCGCCTGTCCCACATTCGTAGCATATGCATTTAGGCTGGTGAAGACCTGACCATTAATGGAGAGAACCAATATAAGATAACGCGCCTGCGGGTCAGCGGTGCAGCTGATGACCTGGTGGGTCAGAGAACGATGGATGGCTATGGCCACTCCCCTGGACCTGGACTCAGAAAAGTTAGCAAAATGCCAGGAGGTATAGTGTTTGTGTTTAATATGAGGAGCATGTCCTACCTTAAAATGGGTCTCTTGAATACATACAATTTGGGCTCTGGACCGATGGAAGTGATGGAGGATTTGTGCCCTCTTTTCAGGGGTATTCAGGCCCTTCGCATTAAACGAGGCAATGCGTAGATCCAACGTTGAAGGCGCCTGAGGGAGAGTTGCCAATGATGCAAAGTCGAGTCAAGTCACCCGCTCAGCTGCAGCCTAGGGAAGAGAGAGAGGAAAAAAATAAATAATAATAATAATAATAATAATAATAATAATAATAATAAAAGGGGGAGGGAGGGGAAGGAGAGAAAACAAAAACAAACACACCCACTCACAAACACAGAAAAAGGACCAAAAAGCAGGATCAGAAGCCATGCGTGTTGACTCAAAGTGAACAAAACTCAAAGAACCAGAATCCTGCTGAATTAAAAAAAACTGAATGTGGAAGTGTCAAGATACATAGATGCGACTCCTCGTTACCATTGAAAATACGTAGAAGATAATAACCAGCCAACATATAAAAAGGATGAGGGGAGAAGCAAGCAAAATAGACATACTCCAATAAAAGAAAAAAGGAGTAATGTAACATGTGGTGCCTAATCAAGACTGTTTGCCAATAGAGTAAGACATTGATAAACAGCAGTGCCTTATAAAACTATTCAAAAAGGTCCACTCTCTAAGGAGCAGGATCCAGTGCTGAGTATGTCCACTGAAGTCCCGCAGCATGTAAGCTAAGACAAGTGGTTAAGGGGAATTAGCTGGAGAGGAGCGTCTCCGGTCCTGACTTGGGGCACCCCTGGGTCGTTATTGCTCTTCCCGCCGTCCTCGGGGCAAAGTGGAAGTGGGAGAGATGGAGACGTTGAAGATTTATTTTCCACTGAGCGGGTCTGGAGGAAAGAGAGGTCAGAGTAGGCCATTCCGGAAGAGATAAGTCCTTAATGCGAAGGGACTGCAGCACTGACGGGATGTCTGGATAGCAGGATGTGCACAACATCACCAAAGTAGAGTCAGCACTGCACCACTCCCTATGGACCTGAGTAGAGATGCCGGTATAAGTGACACAAAAATAAAGCAGTTGTTTACCTCTGGTGTGGTAAATGAGACTTATTATCAGCCAGAACTTTCAATTTGGCTGGGTACAACATGGTGTATCTGTAGCTCATGTCCCAAAGTCAGTTTTTGGCAGTAACAAACAGAGTTCACTTTCTTGGGATATCAATGACAAAATCCTGATACACAGAAACATGAGCATTCCCCAACAGTATCTGGCCCTTTTCCCTAATTAGCTGGAGAATAACATCTCTATCACGATAGTTGAGAAGCTTTGCTATGAATGTCCATGGTGGTGCTCCAGAGGAGGTGGGTTAGACAGGATTCTATGGGCTCTTTCCACAGCAAACAAATCTGAAAATGTTCTCTACCATACGTGGAGATCAGAATATTCTCGAAGAAGGCTTTCAAGGAATGCATCCTCTTCCCCCCAGGAGGACCACAAACCTGCGTAGCATATTATCTTGGTCATCAAGATGTTGGTGCACGTGGCGTTCCATTTCCTCCACTCTGTGACATTGCATACCTACAGGAAACACATTTGCTTTCTGAAAAATTACCTTTACTCATTAGGCCATGGATTGGGTGGACATGTCATGCCACTTTCATGAATACCGGCAAGGGGATGTCCGTCAATCCTGATACACTGCAGGTTTCATCTTGAATTACTTAGAACTGCTGATGAGTAAGGTAGATATATAGTTTGGTACTGTAAACTGCTGCAGGTACATTTTCTACTAATAGTGGTATATGTCTCTCCTCCCTACTCCTCGCCCATTATTAAAGAACTGCTTGAAATTGTGGCCTACCATCCTGACGCTGCTAGTCTGTGGTTAGGTGACTTCAGATGCCCCTGAGATAAAGTATTAGACTGCTTTAACGCAATAATTCAACGTCCATTCTCTCCCTCACCTTTGCCTGCCCAGTCTCTCCTCTCTGTTTCTTAGATTATTGACACCCTGAGGGTTCAACATGCTACTTCACAGCAATTTTCTTGCTTTACCCTGCAGTATGAAGCTCTGTCCTGAATCGACTTAATGTGTGCAGCAGTCCTTACTTCTAATGATAGAATCAGTCTCCTATTTACCTCAAGTAGTCTCGGACCATGCTCTTGGCTATTTACACATACATATTTGCGAACATCCCCCTAGACCTTATTTGCGCTAAAATCCTTCCTGGTTAAAAATTTTACTTCCACTAGATATCTCTGTAACCCAGAGCCGTCTTTACAGCATTATGGGCCCCCGGGCATAGCAGTGCAGTGGGCCCTACCCAAATACATAAAATTAAATCAGGCCATACCTCTAGCCGCGGCACACATGAAGCCATGCTTTTAACTACCCCAAGCACACCTATATCATCACGCCACCTACATCGGGACACCCCGTTTATATCTTGTAGGCAGCTTGCAGTCTACAAGACTAAATGACAAAGCAGGGAGGCGATGGCTTCCTGATCCACCATGGTTTCTGTTTGTACATCCTTACATCACACAAACAGTTAAATCATCAGCCCCAACACAGAGATCCAGAGCATGCTCTCTGGATTCCTGGGACATACATTTACCACATGGGGTCCCTAGGCTTGTGGGGCCTCTGGACAACTGCCTAGTGTGCACAATGGATAAAATGGCCCTGGCCTGTAGTGTGGTCACTGACAGTGCATATATGAGTGCAGTGGAGATCCCTTCCACCCTCCATAGCCCATGCACCAATGGATAGATGCAATGCTATGGCTATTGTATAAGTGCAGCATATAGGGGCTGAAATTAGGAAATGTATTACAAGCTTTGAAACCAGGTACATCATATAGTGTGGATGGTGAATATTTGAGAGCAGAGGAGATCTACTCTCCATAGCCCATACTCCTGCACCCCTACATGAATGCAATGCTATGGCTACTGTATATGTGCATAATGTAGGTGCTAGAATAAGAAAATGTATTGCAGGCCGATAGGCAGGTACAACCTGTAGTGTGAACAGTGCTATATGAAAGCAGTGGAGATCCCTTCCACTCACCCCTAGAACTAGAACAATGCAATGATATGGCTATTGTATAAGTGCATTATGTATGTGCTTGAAAAGAAAACTTTATTGCAGACTGATAGCCAGGTACCCCCTGTAGTGTGGTCACTGACAGTGCATATAAGAGAGCAGTGGAGATCCCTTCCACCCTCCATAGCCCATGACCCTGCACCCCTGGATGAATGCAATGCTATGGCTATTGTATAAGTGTATCATGTAGGGCTGAAATAGGAACATTTATTACAAAGTGATTAAAACCAGGTACATCCTGTAGTGTGAAGAGTACATACAGTCATATGAAAAACTTTGGGCACCCCTATTAATCTAAATCATTTTTAGTTCTAAATATTTGGGTATTTGCAACAGCCATTTCAATTTGATATATCTAATAACTAATATTGCACATTTGTGTTAGTATAATAAACCTCATTTCAATCCGGAAATATTACTGTGTCCATCAGTTATTAGATACGGTATATCAAATTGAAATGGCTGTTGCAAACACCCAAATATTTAGAACTAAAAATGATTAAGATTAATAGGAGTGCCCAAACTTTTTCATATGACTGTATATGAGAGCAGAGGAGATCCCTTCCACCCACTATAGCCCATACTCCAGCACCCCTGGATAGATGCAATGCCATGGCTATTGTATAGGTGCAGGCTGATGGCCAGGTACAGCCTGTAGTGTGGACAGTGGAGATATATTCCCTTCACCCCTCCTGCACCCCTGCATGCATGCAATGCTGGGGCTATTGTATAGGTGCAGGCTGATGGCCAGGTACAGCCTGTAGTGTGGACAGTGGAGATATATTCCCTTCACCCCTCCTGCACCCCTGCATGAATGCAATGCTGTGGCTATTGTATAGGTGCAGGCTGATGGCCAGGTACAGCCTGTGGTGTGGACAGTGCATATATGAGAGCAGTGGATATCACTTCCACGGTCCTCCACAGCAGATAGGAAGCATCTCCAGTGTATACCAACACTCCCACATCTCCCCCACCCACTCCTAACACCCCACACCTCCCTTAATCACTCACTGATCCTGAAGTAGCAGGGCAGTCTGCAGCTCCGAACTGTCGATGGTGTCAGGGTAGAGGGAGGAGGGACAGCGCTGCTCCTCTCTTCCCAGCAGTGTTCTTCTGCTCTTCAGCGGCACGCACTGCTGGGGAGAGGGAGGGGGAGGGGCAGGGCTTTAGTGCAGGAGCTTAGAGCATCGTCTGGCCGCTGCTTTACACCTCTACTCCGCTGCCTGCGCTGTGAAGAGAAAAGCGCAGGCAGGACACAGCAATAGCAAGGGCCGCATCAGGCATCACTGTAGCCTGGCCCCTGCTCTGACTGCCGCGCCGCCCTGTCTGCTCTATAACGTGCAGGCACAGCGCAGCAGACCAATGACCATCCCTGGCTATATTCACTGCCACTAGGCAGGGTAGACAGCTGCCCGAGGGGCCCCCTGAGCTCGTGGGGCCCCCGGGCAAACGCCTACCTAGCCCAATGGAAGAGACGGCCCTGCTGTAACCCATAGATCAAGCAATGTCTACTCACCTAGTGTGGTCAAATTCATTTAAGTACCTTAGAGTGATGGTGTCCCATTTGGTGTCAAAATATGAGCAACTAAATATTGCCTGCCTCCTTCTTTTCTGCAAAAGAAGATTGCTGTATGGAGTAAGCTACACTTGTCCACAGCGGCAAGAATCAGCCTGGTCAAGATGTCCCTAAAATTCTATATGTCATTGAGCACTCTTCTGCTTGTTAATTTATTTACTGCTCTTTAAGATTGCATCCAGAGCACTCTAGTGGCTGTCACGGGTGCCGCCGCGACCCTCACAATGGATCGTGGGTGCGCCCATGTCTCTGCTGTGAGTGGCTCCATAACCCGCATGTCAGACCGCGGGCGCACACAGTCCGGTCACCAGCCGCAATAACTTACCTCTCTGGGCTCCCTGCTTGCACCCCCATTGGCTTTGTTAAATTTAAAGGGCCAGTGCACTGGTGATTGGCTGTCACCAGATGCTGACCCTATTTAACTCAGCTTTTTCCTCTTTGCAAGATCAATAGTGACCTGTGCCTTGTGAGAAAGCGCTAATTAATCTGTATTCTGATATTCTGTGTACCGTATCCGTTGCCTCCATCCCTCGACCACAAACCTTTGCCGCCCGTCCAGACTTTCTTGCCTGTCCCAAACTACCAGTTTGCCTGCGATTTTGTACCACACTGCACCTTGGCCACCACAACAAGCAAGTCGTACCAGGGGTAGCGACCTGGTAGGACTCCTGCCACAGCAAGTCCAACCTGCCTTGCAGCAGACTCTGGTGAATCACAGAACCTAGTTAAATTCCGCTACCTGGCGTGGCTTATACCACCGCTTGCGGTGGTCCAGAGGATTCACTTCTCTACTGCAGTTACAATTTGATCGGCCATGAATCCTGCCAAGATGCCTCGCATAACTCACAATCATCGTGGCCCAGCAGTCGCAGCAGATTGTGCAACAGGTGCAACAGCTAAACCAGCTGACCGTCATAATGCAGCAGCAGTCATCTTCCATGACTCCCTCAGCATCGTCAGTTCCTGCGGTGTCCATCGGCCCCAAGCTACATTTGTCCATGCAGATAAAGTTTGATGGGAACCCTAAGTCCTGCAGGGCTTCATCATCCAATGCTCCCTGCATGTGGAACTTATGGCCAGTCAGTTCCCAGCCGAAAGGTCTAAAGTGGCTTTCGTGGTCAGCCTGCTTTCTGGGAAAGCCCTGGGTTGGACTACACCTCTCTGGGACAGAGATGATCCTCTTACGGCTAACCTCGCTATGTTACTGTCTGAATTCTGCAGTGTCTTCGAGGAAGACACTCTGCCGAGACTGCTCTGTTGACCCTGCATTTCCTCTGTGGGAGAATATGCCATACAATTTCGCACCCTAGCCTCGGAATTGTCTTGGAATGATGTAGCCCTTAAAGCCACATTCAAGAAGGGTAACTCCAGCAGGGTAAAACACGTGCTGACCGCATGAGATTCTCTGTCTTCCTTGAGTTTCCTAATTCACTTGGCTACTTGCATTGACATGCAGGAGGAGCTCCGTCAGGAACGCGAACCAGTCCGGTCAAGCTGCCTACCCCATCTTGCTCCGTTGTTCCAGAGGCTGCTGCTGCCACTTTCCAAGCCTGCCGTGGAGAAACCCATGCAGGTGGACAGAGCCCACCTGTCCCAGCAAGAATGGTCCAAATGATGGGACGAGAATCTATGCCTCTACCAGTCCTGAGCATTTCTGCAGAAATTGGCCACTATGTCCCCAACATCCGGGAAACGCATGCACCTAGGGTATGTGGGTGTGGCGTCCCTAGGTGTGAATAATCCCTCTTATTTTAGGTTCCTGCTTTCAGCTGGGAACTTCATAAATGCCTTCTTGGTGACCAAGTATTGCCTCCCGGTAGCCTGCCTGGGCAAACCTCTGGTGACCTCCTCTGTCAGTGGGAAACTACTGAGTGGCCCCATTCTGTTTCATACTGAGCCAGTATCTCTTCATATGAGGGCGTTACACAAGGAGAAGATTGCATTCTATGTGCTGCCCCACTTTTCATTGGCAATTCTTGTGGGTCTTCTGTGGCTGCAGCACCATGCCCCTACACTTAATTGGAAGACAGGTGAAAGTTATACACTGGGGAAAGGACTGCCAGTCTCACTGCCTAATGGCACCTTGTCTGGTGCGGCCCACTGATCCACTGATGTCTCTCAAGCCTCTATTGGGACTGCCTGCTGCTTATTAGGACTTTGCTGATGTTTTCTCTGAGAAATAGGGAGAGATCCTTCCACTTCATCACCCCTATGACTGTCATGTAGACCTGTTGCCCAGTACCAGTCCCCCCCGGGGAAGGGTCTACCCGTTGTTTGTACCTGAGACTCAGGCCATAAGGGCCTACATACAAGAGAGCCTCCAAAAGGGCCTTACCCACAAGTCCTCCTCTCCAGCCAGTGCTGGGTTCTTCTTCGAAGAGGAAAAGGACTACTCCCGTGTATTTATTATCATGGACTCAACAAGATAACCGCTAAGAACCGTTGCCATTTGCCATTAATAACTGAACTCTTATACTTGCGGGGGGGCTTACAATCTCTTTCGGATCCATCAGGGTGATGGGTGCTTCAAATATCTAGTAATGCTCATCAGTCTGTGCAACGCCCCGGCGGTATTACAGGAATTTGTCAATGACATATTTAGAGGCCTCCTGTATACCTTTGTGGTTGTCTATCTGAATGACATCTTAGTTTTCCCATCCGACCCTGTGTCCCACCAGATCCATGTGTGACAAGTTCTAAGGCGCCTACGAAACAATTGATTCTATGCCAAACTGTAGAAGTGTCTGTTCCTCCAGACCAGTCTGCCGTTTCTTGGTATATCATCTCAGACAAGAGTTTGCTGATGGACCCTGCAAAATGGTCTGCCATCATGCAGTGGCCGCCGCCCATCGTTCTCCAGGCCATACAGTGTTTCCTGGGTTTCGCCAATTATTAGAGGCAATTGATCCCACATTTCTAAATGGTGGTGGCACTGAATGTAGCATTCAGCAAGAAGAATGGCGACCCAAATATATGGCCACCCGCGGCCGAAGAAGCCTTCTCTAGGTTAAAATCGGCTTTTGCCTCTGCACCCATTCTGTCCCATCCTTATACTGAAAAGCCTTTCTTCTTGGAAGTTGATGCCTCTTCCGTAGGGGTTGAGGAGGTCCTCACAGAAAAAGGCCACAAAGGCAAGACCCTAACATGAGGATTCTTTTCCAAGAAGTTTTCTTCTCCAGAAACAAATTACACCATCGGGGATTGGGAGTTGCTGGCAATCAAACTGGCCTGGGAAGAATGGCGCCATCTCCTGGAGAGTACACTACGTGGAAATCCCTAAAGAAGCATTTATGCTATCTATCATACATGAAAAAACTTTGAGACTCTCGGTTCACATATTTTGATCAAAAGATGTTTAAGCTGCCCACGACTTTCAACGTGATCTCAAAATCGGGCAGTCCTATGCTATCTTTACCTCTCAATCGAGCCAATCAGGCCTCTCACTGGGTCCACCGACCTCCATTATTCAGAGAGAAAAAATAAAAAACACCCAACCTGCAAGCTGCCCTTCTTATGACAGCCTGTGAGAGTGGGCGGGGACAGAAACCCAAAATGGAAGCACCCCTTCCTTCCCATATAGGTTAAAATCAATGTACACCAAATATAACGTATGTTTCTGCACACAAAAACATTTCTGAAAAAAAATATGCAAACCTGGTTTTCCACTGGCAGGGCTGCGTCACACATGTAATTATACATGTACACACACAGACCGCCGCCAGCGGCACACTACTGCAAAAAGGGCAATACACTACGTGGAAATCCCGAAAGAAGCATTTATGCTATCTATCATACATGAAAAACTTTGAGACTCTCGGTTCACATTTTTGATCAAAAGATGTTTAAGCTGCCCACGAAATTCAATGTGATCTCAAATCGGGCAGTCCTATGCTATCTTTACCTCTCAATCGAGCCAATCAGGCCTCTCACGGGGTCCACCGACCTCCATTATTCAGAGAGAAAAAATAAAAAACACCCAACCTGCAAGCTGCCCTTCTTATGACAGCCTGTGAGAGTGGGCGGGGACAGAAACCCAAAATGGAAGCACCCCTTCCCTTCCATCAAAGTTAAAATCAATGGACACCAAGTATAACGTATGTTTCTGCACACAAAAACATTTCTGAAAAAAACGTATGCAAACCTTGGGTTTCCACTGGCAGGGCTGCAGCACACATGTAATTATACATGTACACACACAGACCGCCGCCCGCGGCACACCTTTCTGCACAAAAAGGGCAATTTCACTACGTGGAAATCCCTAAAGAAGCATTTATGCTATCTAAACATACATGAAAAAACTTTGAGGGCTCTCGGTTCACATATTTTGGTCAAAAGATGTTTAAGCTGCCCACGACTTTCAACGTGATTTTAACCTATATGGGAAGGAAGGGTAAATACTGTCCGCAGCTCAGTAATGCAAGAAAGAAAGGCGCTGTTTTGTGCTGTGCATTTACAATGCACTTGTAAATGGTCCGGCGGTCCACGCATACATATAGTCAGGGCGGAAGTTGGGATCAACATGCCCTTTAGTGACGTATGTCTGGGATTTTGACCGGCGCATGCGCCGTATCTATATAGAGACGCCAGGAAAAAGGAGGCTTTTTGGGTCCGTAGAAACCCCGTTTTTATATGGGCCCTGAAAAGGGAGGGGCTGTGGTCCTTATGAATGCTGGTCTTTATAGTATTTTGAATAAGCAGATCCTGGAAGATACAACTACTTACCTTCAGCTCCCCAATGTCCTCCAAGGATTTCAAGAGATCTTAAAAAAACTACAAAATTTGGGGTGTTAGAATGGGAGCCCCAAATTAGCAGATAAATTTATTTTTAGAGCACCCCTAAGGATTTTCCCATTCATTCCCAAAAATCAAAAGGGGGTTCTTTTCCCCCTCCCTTCGACCGATAGTGGCAGGGATAGGGTCTTAGAGAACCACTGGGACGGGTTAGATTCTATTCAAACCCCCCCTGGTACCCCACTATCCCAGGGCTGTAAAATGGGAAAGTTTTTTTATATCTTTTGAAGTTTATGGGATCCACTTATCGGGGTTTTTCATTGATGTTAGCTTTTTGTATCCATCATCCCTCAACTTTGGTTATTGATGTTCTCGACGCACCTACAAGGTTTGGATTTTCTTATCATTATTGAATTTGTGATACTTTGCACTAAATTCCGGGAGTCACAACTTTTTTGTTTTGAGGGCTATTTACTTACAGCGTTGGGTGCTGCGAGGGGGGCCCGGGTTTTCTCTCCTTCCCGGGGCCAAAATTATTTTGTCGGCCTGGGAGGAGGAATCTTTTAATTCTTCTTGCCCTTTTTTCCCCCCACGTCGGGGGAGGGTCGTTTATAGACCCCCTGCCCTGATGTGGGGAGGTCCTACGAGGGCTGGGGAATTTTGGGTCGGTATTTTAATCATAAAAAATGACTTAATTTACTGTGACCATTTCCTAAAAGATTTAAATTTTTCTTAGAAAAACTATTGCTGGGCCAAAAAACGGGTTTGAAATATTCCCTTATAGAAAAAACTTTGCTCGCAATACCATCCTACACGCTACATCACACATCCCCCCCAAGTATTTGGTTCCCCTTGGGGGAAAAGACGAGACAAGAGAAATTTCTCTAACTTAGAGGCTTTCCCAGCTTTTGAGAAAAAAGTCGAGATGACTTAGTAAAGGGGAGGAACCCCAAAATGGTTATTGGGGGAAAAACAGTAAAAATAAAAAAGGGTTTCAAGAGACTGTCTTTTTAAAAGAGAAATTTTATGTACTAACCCAAGACAAAAAAAAAATTGTATTTGCCATACTATACCCCAACAGTTTAAGGCCATTTGAAAAAATTAATAAAAAAATCCCTTTCCCAAAAAATATTAGTCAGGGGGGGGAAAAAAACATTTTTTGGGGAAATTGAGGTTCTTTTTGGGTCTCTGGGAAAGAGGTCAAAACCCTGAGATCGATTTTGTCCCCCAGAAAATTTTTTTTAATTTCTTTAAAGGTCTACTCCTGTTTGGTTAATTAACAAAGGGATGAAATAAATGGGGGCCCATTCTTTTTTTTTCACATTTTAATTTTGTAACATTTTCTAAAGAGTTTCACTCTACCCTTTAAGGGGGAAACAAATTTTGTTTAAAACCACATATATTAACTGTAATCCCGGTTTGTTGTTTTTTCTAATAAACCCGTAATGCCCGCCTTAAAACAATATGGGGGGTTTTAAACCCCCATGTAATCTAAAAGTAATATTCGGAAAACCCCAAAAATCTGATGCCCAAAAAATTTTTTTTTCATTAGGGATGTCTATGGTTTCGGGAAAAATTTTCACGATATACATCAAGGAGATACCATTAAATCTTAATTTTTTTTGGGTTTTAGAAAAAGGGTTACTAAAAAATGCTCGCGGTGGAGATCACAGAAAAAAGTTTTCTAGAAGAGAGGCTTTCTGGATGTTTTTAGTTAGGTTTCGATAAAACCTGCGGGTTAAATAAAAAATAGACCCCATTAGCCAATTTTTAGTTTATCTTAGATGTTCGCATTTTTTTGTTTTTAGTTATAATTGAAATTTTTTATTTCTCTTTTTGTCCGTTTATGGGGATTTACGTCACGGGGTACCCGGGCATGGGTTATTTAAAAAGTTGTTTGGTTTTGAATAACTTTCCAAATAAGGAGCGTTTCTGCTCCCAAAAGCTTCGGTTTCCCTTTCGGGCTTTTTTTAAAATTTTTTGTACACTCCTAAAACATTTTCTAATAAACTTCGGAATTTTCTACATCTAAGAGGCATTCACGCTGGACCTTTTTTCCTTTGCCTCACTTTTACTTGGAAACAAAAAGCTTTTTTGGTCCGTCCCGGGCGTGAATCTTAGTATCTACGACCAGGTGAGCTGGAAATAACCCAACCTGTAAAAAAGAAATGTTTGTTGCATAGGGTAAAAACGAGGTCAGTGATTTTTGCAGCCAAAAGGGTTTCCCTTTCACCGCAAAAATGTTGGGAATTCCCTCACCAAAACCCCCTATCCTCGGAAATGATTTTGGTGGACACCAAAAAAGACAGGAAACGCTGAAAAGGTGCAAAAGTATTAGATTATCTGTAAGATTGTCACCTAAACTATCGCTTGATCGGAGATTTCCGATAAGCCTAAAAACCGTGCTGATTTCAACTTTTGGCGATAATATCGCTCATCCCTAATTTATATGCTTAAAGAATTTCTTGGGGTTAGTCTTGCTGTCCTTGGCCACCTGCCTTTCATTTTCAATTTCAGCTGCTTTTATAACTTTTTTATTAAGCTCTTTGTAATTTTCAAAGGCTAATGCTGACCCCTGTGACTTATAATTTTAAATGCCCTTATTTATTGTTTATTGCCCTTTTAACAGAAGGTAAAAGCCATTTGGATTTAGTTTTAATCGCCTATACTTGTTACCTATAGGAATACATTTTTCTATAAATTTCCCCAAAGTATATTTAAAGCTCTCCGATTTGGCTTCTACATCACTATTTGCTAATAGCTGCTCCCAGTCTATGTCCTGTATTGCGCCCCTCAATAAAGCGAAATTGGCCCTTTTTTAAAATTAAATGTTTTTGCCCTCCCGCTCTGTTTTTCTTTTTTCCAGTTTACACTAAAATGAATTATATTGTGGTCACTGTTACCTAGGTTTTCAGAAACAGTGACAGCTCCAACAAGTTCTGCTTTGTTAGAAATTACCAGATCCAACAGACCATCACTTCTAGTGGATTCCTCCACAAACTGCCCCATAAAATTATCCTCTAACAGATTGAGGAACTTCCTTTTCCCTTTTTCAGTTGATGCAGAACTGTGACCCCAGTTAATGCCTGCATAATTAAAGTCACCCATTATTACCACTGTACCCACTTGTGCTGCCCGCACCATTTCATTATGTACTTGTTCTTCTATCTCCTCAGTGATGTTCTATCTCCCCCCCTTGTATTTCCACCTACAATGTTTCCACATCTTTAGCAACTTTGCCCTCTATTTCCTCTTTCACATTTGCCTTCATATCACTCCTTACATACAAACACATTCCTCCTCCCCTAACTATTGCTGTGTATGATTCCCCAAGCTCGCTGTCCCCCTCCCTGACTAATCTAACTAACAGCATGTCCTTTGTAAATCACTGGGAAATGGTGTGCCTACCTGTATGCACGCAAGCACACAGTGAGAGCAGTGTGTTCATTACAGAGAGTAAATTCGAAATGGCATTCAACAGGAAATACACATAAGAGGGTCATGTGATTTTAGCAGCCAATGAGATCCCTACAAACTCTATGGTGACTTTTCTTTACACTCTTCCATGCTGTGCACTGATTGGCTGGCCGCCAAAACTGTAGGAAGCAGCTGAAATTTTAACTAAAAGTGGTGCGTCGAGTGCATGTGTCGAACACAAATTTTTCTTGAACGAACCGTACAAAGTTTGGTTCAGCTCGAGTTCTAAAAAACCTAACTTTTCTCGAACCGTTCACTCAACATTATCCCTAACCACTATGGCACCTCCCTTATCCGCTCGTTTGATAATTATGTCTTGGGCTGTATGTAAATTATTGAGTTCTTGGTGTTCAGTGGGGTTCAGATTAGAATGGATTTTGAAAACACCTTTGTGATCATTGGGGAGCAGTTTGGATAGGTCATCCTCAACAAGTTGAATGAATGTTTCAACTGGATGGTGTCATTTAGGTGGATTTTATTTCGATTTTAATCTAAGGTTACATTGTGGAATAAAAAAAAATTGCTAGATTTGTTGTCCGAGCTATGGATCGGATGACTTGTCAGTTATCTCTGCAAAGTGGGTCTTGAGTCTAACTGTTAGAACTGTTATCTCGGTGGAACTCAGTGCGAAGAAATGCTGAATACTAGATGGTGAAACTCACATGAGAGCGTGTCTGTACACGTCCTATCAGTAGGTCTCTGCCTCCTCCTTCGTGTTGGACGTTTCTGAACGGTCATTTCTGTTCTAGAGGATATTGTCGTTGTCATCATCCTAAAAAAGGTGCTCTATTAGTGGAAGAAGATAGATCACGGTCAGAGCCGGATATATATGGCTGCCTATATGGATGATAAGCCGGGTATCTTGGGAGGAAGGATGGTATCATCGTGCTAGTGGTATACATGTTCACTGAGGTAATCTGTGTCACAAAGGAATTTCTTTTTTTTCTTTTCCTCATCGTTGTTATGAAAATCTGAGATTATTTTGTTGACTCTATATTTGATTGATGTCCACTCTTCCGAGGCGATAGAACTCAGTTGCTGTTCAACAGTAGTTATTTTGGTGACCTATTCTGATAACTTCTTTAAACATGTTTAGTAAGGATGTGAGCATTATCCATCATACAGTTACATAGCAGTGTGGGTAGTCAATTATAAGAGACAGAATTACAGGCAGATGTTACAAAACTTAACTGAGAAAACAGGTAAGAATACTAGAACAAGCATAATAGATATCTTTGCTTAGAGTATTAAGGCAGCTTATAATAGAAAATCTAATTAAAGCAATAAAAATAATAAAAACAGGAAAAACTAATGTGTCTCTGTGCATGGGCTCATCAAACGAGTGGGGGGTGAATGTGGAAATGTGAGGAGGAATTAAACTTCTTGTTTAATAAAACTTATGTATATAGTGCTTGGATTGGATCCACGGTTCCCAAAGTTTTCTTTTTTTGTGGCATACAGCAGGGGAGTCCACTAGTCTAGTTTCACATGAACAGTTAAAGTTTAAACGGCGGATTACCTCTGATAGGGAAGGAGGTATTGGGTCCTTCCATCTGAAGGCAATCGTCGTCCCGGCTGCAATGAGGGTATGGAAGAAAATAGTCCTAAGTGTAGGGGGAATATCTACTAAACCTATATCCAGGACCGCTAGCTCCGGAGTTAAGGAGATGGAGATCTAAGTTACTTCGGAAAGCAATGACGCTATTGCGAGCCAAAATTTTTTAATGAGAGGGCAACCCCACCACATATGGAGTATCGTACCTTGTTGCCCACAGCCCTTCCAACATGAGTCTGAAGAGCCAGGGTGCATGTGGGCCACTCTAGTAGGTGGCAGGTTCCAGCGGAGCTGAATTTTGTGCATAATTTCCGTGTGGTTGGAACATTTAGAAAGTTTGCGGGGGAGGGAAAAGGCTTGTTGCCATTGGTCCAAAGGGAGGGTGTGGTTGAGTTCTTTTTCCCATTTTTGAATGGCTGGGAGTTTCATAGATTTGTCCACTTCCATAATCATATGATAGATCAGGGAAAGACCTTTCCCACGCCCCCTCTTCCCATTAACAAAACTAAAATAACCTGGGTCGGCGGGGGGGGGGAATGAGGCCATTGTAGAATTTGTATGGTATGGCGGAGTTGGAGGTATTGGAAAAAAAGTGATTTAGGAAGCTGGAAGGACGTAGATAGTTCAGAGAAAGAGCAGAGGATGGAGGCTTTGAAGAGTTGATTCAAACAAGATATGCCATATGTTTCCCACAGATGAAAAGAGAAATTTGTATTCCAGCAATTAAGTGCAGCAAGTGGGAGATCTTTCCCATCAAGAGGGATCCAGGATTTCTATACACATTGTTTAGACCATATCTTTAATAGGTCCAACAAGGATTGCAGCCTAGAGTCAGGGGTAGGGCAGCCTAACAATGATGTTAGTAAGTGGTATCTGACTAAGCGAGGTATAGAAGAAACTGATTCAAGTTGGGCCCAGGGTAAAGTGGGCGAGGGGTGCCATAGAAAAAAGGCTTGTTCCAGAAGGATTGCTTCGTTGTAGACTGCCAAGTTAGGAACTGCTAATCCTCCCTGGTCATGTCTTTGAAACAAAGTATCTTTTTTAATCCTTGGTCTGCGACCATTCCATATAAATTTAGCTAGCATATCTTGTAATTTACGAAGAATATATGTCGGAATCAAGTATGGGATCGATCTACAAATGTAAATAAATTTGGGAAGGAGGGCCATTTTGTAAACGTTTATTCTAGCTGTCCAGGATAGATTTAGGGCAGATAGGCATTTGATTTCGGAGTCCAGGGTATCATGTAAGGACATGTAATTGTTCTCTAGGGTCTGGGCAGGGGATGCGAAGACCTTGATTCCTAAATAGGTGATAAAGGCCTCTGACCAATTAAAGCCAAATAAGTTCGACAAGTGTCTCTGGGATGGGACATTGTTTACCGGGAATAGCGTTGTTTTAGAGGCGTTTAACTTATAAAATGATAAGGAAGAGAATTTGTTTAAAGCGTTGAGAATTTCAGCAATCGAGGAGATTGGGTTTGTGGCAATTAATAATACGTCATCGGCGTACAGACTAATTTTGTGTTGAACCTTGTTAACTGTAATTCCCGTTATAGCATGGTTAGATCTGATGTACTCTGCTAGGGGTTCCATACATAGCACGAAAATTAAAGGGGAAAGGGGGCAGCCCTGGCGGGTACCGTTAGCAATATCAAATGGAGATGAGAGGAAACCAGAGGTAAGCACTTGAGCGGATGGACAGGTGTATAATGCCATAATGGCATCTAAAAGAAAACCACAGAAGCCAAAACGTTCTAACACTGACCGGACATACGACCAATTCACTCGGTCAAAAGCTTTCTCTGCATCGAGTGATAAGAAAGTAACATTGTCAGAGGAAGAGCATGCGATTTGGACTAAGTCTAGAATACGCCTTGTGGCATCCCTGGCCTGCCTACCCTGGACAAAACCGACCTGGTCACTGTGAACAAGAGAGGGTAAAATATTATTGAGTCGTAAGGCAATAATCTTGGCATAGAGTTTAATGTCGGTGTTCAGTAGTGAAATTGGTCTGTAATTTGCTGGGAAGTCTAGGGGTTTACCAGGTTTTGGGATAGTGGTAATGGTAGCTTTGAGCAGTTCTTTTAAAGGGTGACCTCTAGAGGCGAGGTCATTGCAGAGGGAAGTGAGGTGGGGGGACAAGATGCCTGCGAAGATCTGGTAATATTCATTGGAGAGCCCATCTGGGCCGGGTGCTTTGTTTATCTTACTGATGTTAATTGCTTTCTGGACTTCTGACACAGAGAAAGGTTTGTTTAAGTCTAGCAATTGTTTGGGGTCTAGCGAGGGAAGTTTAATAGAATGGAGGAATGAATTTATATCGGGTATAGATGGTTCGGAAATGTTTTCAGAAACACGCAAGTTATACAGTTTAGAATAGTATTCCGCAAAGTTATTTGCTATATCTATGGGGTTAATAAGTTTTGAACCAGTGGCAGAGGTGAGGTAGGGGATTTTAGAGAGTACTTTTTGGGCTTTAATCCTTTTCGCTAAGATTTTATTAGGTTTGTCACCCTGTAGATAGAATTGCCACTTTATTTTTGCCAAATTAAATTCGTATTTCTGGAGATATATGGATCTAAGGTTATTCTTTATTTCAGCTAGTCGTTCTTTGTTTCTCAGGGATTGAACTTTCTTGAACTCTGCGTCCGCTATCTTAAGGTCAGCTAATACCTCTTCCAAAAATGCCTGTCTCTTCCTCTTTTCCCTGCTAGCCATTTGAATAAAGATCCCCCTGATAAAGGCCTTATGGGCACACCAAGTCATGCTGTCGGAGGAAGTCGTGTTAACATTGAGATCAAAGAACGTTTTGAGGTGTGAATTGATAAAACTAACGTTGGTAGGATTCTTGAGTAGATAATTGTTTAATCTCCAAGGCGAGTTCTGAGAAGTAGGGAGGGAGCTTTCTATACACATGTCTACTGGGGCATGATCTGACCAGGTGATATAGCCAATGTTGGATGAAAGAAGTTGGTTAAGCACTATTTTATCAATCAAGAAAAAATCTATGCGAGAAAAGACATTTTTAGATGCAGAGAAGAAGGAATAGTCCCTTTCAGACGTGTGTAGATAACGCCAAACGTCATGTAACTCCTCTTCTAGAATAAGAGAGTGGAGATCTCTAACAGACTTTCCTCTAATTCTGGACCTATCCATATCATTACAGGCTACAAGATTATAGTCTCCACACAGAATTAAACCTCCCTTCCGGACATCCCCTGCTCTGTTTATCACTCCTTTAATGAAGGGAATTTGCTTTTCATTGGGGGCATATATGTTTACTAGTGTGTAGGGTCTGGAATTTATTGTACATACTAAGATAATAAAACGACCTTTAGGGTCAATAATGGAGTGCTGAAGAGAAAATGCTATGGAATTCCTAATCAAAATCGCCACTCCTGCTTTCTTTTTTGATGAATGTGCTTGGAAGATGACTGGAAAGTATTTATGTTTTAATCTAAAGTGATCTGCAGCGAGTAGATGGGTCTCTTGAAGGCAAACAATGTCTGCAGCCGATTTAGTAAGATCTCGCCAGAGCAAGGAACGTTTGAAGGGGGAGTTCAGTCCTCTCACTTTATATGTAAGAAATATAAACGACATTTATATAGTTAAAACAATAAATATAAGCTGTGCATCTAAGTAGACAGTTGTCAACTCTAAAGAGGCCCCGAGAGAGACAATTAACATCACAGAGACAAATTTTAACATAAAAGGGAACAAGAAAACTATGAAATTGGCAAGCTGTGAGTGAAAGTATCAATTCCAAGTCCATTCCTAAAGAGGAAAAATTAACTCGGGCAAGTCCTGCCTGACACTGCAGGGAACAGAGATCAGGAGAAATAAAAAGAACTATCAAGAAAAGTGGAGATCTCCCGGAAGAGCCCCTAAATGAAGGACACTGAAGGAGGCCTAATCTGAAAGCCCATATTATCTTCAAGATTTGGAGCGGGTAGCTTTATCCGACCACAGAGGTGTGATCATCTCCGGACGAATTTGTTTCTTCCGAGCTGGACTCAATTCGCCGGAAGAGATAAGATTCCAAGATTTGAGGAGAACAGAAGCTTCGTCAGGGGAATTGCAAGTGAACTGCGTACCCTCTCTGGTCACAATCAATTTCACCGGAAAGCCCCATCTATACTGGATTTCACGATCTCGCAGGGTTTTGGTATAGGGCTGAAACTCCTTTCTCCGCAACATAGTTGCCGCTGAAAGATCCGGGAATATAGAAATAGCTTGGAAGTGCTCCGGGAGGTTGTTTACTTTTCGTAGGGAACGGAGGAAGCCTTCTTTGACATTGAAGAAATGAATCCGGGCGATAGTGTCTCGTGGGATTTGTGCAGATAGATTCTTTGGCTTGGGGATTCGATGTATACGATCAATGAGTAGGTCTTGAGAAGTAGCATTGGGAAGGACCAGAGACATGAGGTCTACCAAATATTTATTTAACTGATCCGGAGACACAGATTCTGGAATGCCACGGATTCTAATGTTATTCCGGCGAGAGCGGTCTTCCAGGTCATTAACTTTAGTTGTCAGGCGTTGTACTTCTTCTTCCAGTTGGCTGTTGGCGTCAATTAGAGCGTTGTGGGATTTGGCAAAATCAGACATTTTCCCTTCAATATGGTCTGTGCGGGAAGCAATAGAATGAATGTCTTGCTTTAGGTCAAATATCATCTCTTTCAGATCAGATAGAAGAGTCGAGCGGAAGGAGGAAAACATCTGCTGGAGGGAATCCGTGGTGATGGGTTGGGACTCGGATGAGTCTCGCTGATCCAGGTCCACTGACTCTGCCCTCGACGAGGGGGAGGGAGATGAGGGGAGAAATTGGAGTCCTCTTTTAACAGATCGGGATGATTGAGAAGAGGAAGAGAAAAACTCCGGGAGTTTGGAGGGTTGTGTCTTTTTCGGATTTTTCTTCGATGTGCCTCCCATTGTTGTAGAGAAAAGGCCCAGAAAAGAGAGGGAGGGTATGTATATATTTAGCTGATATATGGAAGGTGAAATTTTTATTTTTTTATTTTTTATTAATTTATTTATTTAATTATTATTTTTATTATTTCTTTTTATTATTATTTTTTTTTTCTTCTTTAGTTTCTTTCCCCTTTCCTATTGCTTATTATAATTTTTTTTCCTCTCTTCTTGTGGGAGTGGTCCGGGTTGCAGTTGTGAGAGCAAAAATGGAAGGATCTGTGCGGAAAATGCGGGGGAAAGAATCTGGTTTGTAGACAAGAGCTCAGGAGCTTTAATGACAGAATTAACTCCTAGCATCCACGACTGGGAGAGTGAGACTAAGCGTGAGATTACGTGTTTGTCCTTGGGTCCAGGAACTAAGGGAGAGAGGGACCAGCACTTATCTGGTCAAAGCCGGGATGACGATTAGCCTCTGTGTAAAGGCCCCTCTTTCCCAGTGGGACGGTGAGGGTTAGGCGCTTTGTTCGTGTCCCTTAAAGGCACAGGACAGTCTGGACCTCTCAGTGCCAGTAGCAGCTCAGGATGTCAAGCAGATTTAATTGATTTTGGGGTCGTTTTGCTGGGTTCTCCCACCTCTCACCAGCCCTGGTCAGAGTCAGGGGAGAGCTTCAATGGGGCTTAAAACGTACAGCCCACCCACTCTGGAGAAATAGGGTGGGCACTGAGCAAAGTCTCAGGGGAATCTCTCTAGGCAACGTTGGTCTTAGGTGGGTGATTGAGGGAAATCCAGGGCCACTTGGGAAGGCAGTTCAGGACCACCACAGCATGCATGTTCAGCTGAACTTCTAGCTTCCACCAGCGGAGCAGGGGTGGCAAGCACCGATGCAAATAGCTCCGTGGGAGACGTGCTGTCAGTGTTGCCGGGCAGACCGGGGTCTGCAAGACAGCGGGAGTGCCGGCTGTGAGCTTGCGGGCAGAGACTCGGGGCCGATCACACTCACCAGGACCGGACGTCACGGGAGCTCCCGGAGGCTGGGTAGACGGCGCTCGAGTCCAGGCGCTGAAAAACCGCCTGCCTTCCGGGGTGTACGGGCGTTCAACGGTGCTCCGTCGGATCCTCAGTTAAGTCCTCTGGAGGGGAGCAGGAACGGCCGAGAGGAATTAACCTTGGCAGGGAAAGCAGCCGGTTGAGAATAAACCACGTAATGGTGGCCGCGCTGCAGGCACACAGATAGAAAATGGCGCCTTCTGTCTCGTCTAGCTGGAGGATTCAGGCCGGTATTCGGGTTATGTTGCGGCCAGGAAGCCGATTTTGGTGTCCAATTGTAGCCCTTGATCTAGAGAACACCTATGTGCAGATTCAGGGAGCTTTGTCCAGATTATTAGGTTTATTCGAGCCGTGAAGCAGAGCTCAGACCGGGAGACCTCACAACCTGCGTCCTCTCACATCCCTGCTCAGGCCATGCCCCCTTATTCTGATAACTTCTTTTGTAGTGTGTCCACAGTGAGTAAACTGAAATCAAATGAACATTTGTTGAGTATATTTTTAAATTTGTTACAGTAATCTGTATCTTCTGAGAAAATCATTGGGCCTTTTCAGTGACCCAAGCCCTGTAGGGCCTTTTTACTCATAGTACTCCGTAAGAGTAGTGGAATAGAGCTCGTGAGCCATATGTTTGTGGAGTTCTTTTTCATAGTCTCTAGACTTAATTTCTGACAGAGGAATTTCTGACAGCTATTATCCTTTCTGCTTCTGCGTGTGTATGCAAAAATGTCAGACATCATTGAGGTAAGAAAAGAAGATAAATGCAATAAATCTGGTGCGAAGACCTATGGCAAATTCTAGAAATTGGTCACACACACCAAGTAATGAGGGAAATACACTCACCGGCCACTTTATTAGGTACACCTGTCCAACTGCTCGTTAACATTAAATTTCTAATCACCAAAATCACAGGGCGGCAACTCAGGCATTTAGGATGTAGACAGGTAAGACAATCTCCGCAGTTCAAACCGAGCATCATTTGGGGAAGAAAGGGGGTTTGAGTGCCTTTGAACGGGGCATGGTTTTTGGGTCCCAGAAGGGCTGGTCGAGTATTTCAGAAACTGCTATCTCCTGGATTTATCAAACCATCTCTAGGGTTTTACGAGAATGGCCCCGAAAAAAAAAAAACATCCAGTGAGCGGCAGTCCTGGGGGGCGGAAATGCTTTGTTGATGCCGAGGTCAAAGGAGAATGGGCAGACTTTTTTCGAGCTGAAGAAAGGAACGTGACTCAAATTGCCACCTGTTACCCCAAGGTAGGCAGAAAAACTCTTGAACGACAGTGGGCGACTTTGAGGCGAGGGGCTACGCGCAGAAGACCACAGGGTGCCACTCCTTTCGCTAAGAACAGGAAACTGGGCCCCCAATTGCCAAGCTCACGAAATTGGAAGAAAAGAAGTTTGGAAAAACGTTGCCTGGTCTGATGAGTCTCGATTTCTGCTGCGACATTCGGAGGGTGGGGGTCGAATTTGGCATCAACAACTAAAAAGCAGGATCCACCCTGCCTGGTTAAACGGTTAGGCTGGTGGGGTGGTTCATGGGGGGGGGGGAAATATTTTTTTGGGCACTCTTGGGCCCCTTGGTACCAATTGAGCATCGTTGCAAGCCACACCTCCTGAGTATTGTTGCTGCCTGCCCCATCCCTTTATGACCCAATGTACCCAACATTGATGGCTATTTTCAGCAGGAAATGCGCCAGTCAAAAGGGGAATCTCCAGACTGGTTTCTTGAAATACAATGAGTTCATTTCTAAAATGGCCCTCCACAGTCACCAATCTCAATCCAATAGGCATCTTTGGATGTGGTGGAACGGGAGTTTTTCGCATCATGGTGTGAGCCGACAAATCTGCGGCAACGTGTGATGCCTCATGAAAATTGGACCAAAAATTTTTGGAATGCTTCCAGCACTTGTTGAATCTATGCCACAAAGAATTGGGAGTTCTAAAGGAAAAGGGGGTCCAACCCGTTACTAGCATGGTGTACCTAATAAAGGGGCCGGGTGAGTGTAGTGGGTGCTCTAATAGAAAAGGGTTTTTGGGTAGCCCCCCTACATCAAATATTTAAAAATCCATGGGATCCAAAATTACTGATTATGTGCGTTTTATTATTAACAAAATTGCTTAGTAATCAAGCAGATTAGTATGAAAATGGAATGTCCGATTACTGTACAAAAAACATCTAAAGGGGAAAGGGGAAAACAATAAGTACCAAATACACATTTCAAGCTTGAAGAGATGGAGTACAGTAGTCGGGATCCTAGAAACTAAGGGGTAAGAAGAGGGAGGTAGAGGGGAACGTATAGCAGAAAAATAAGGATGTAGTATAGGATAGGATGGATGGGGTAAAATCAGAATGGAGACATGTAGTAAGTAGAAGAGTAAAGTAGAGAAGAGTCCAAAAGGATAATAGGTCATGTAGACCACAAGAGAATGGATGTCTGTAAGAACTAAGGCAAGAGATATTAGGAAGGTTGAGAATACTACTAAAATTAAAATAGAAAAAACAAGTAGGTGAGTGTAGAAGGGTAGTGTAAAACCCCCCCCCCCAACCAGGTATCTATATAGGGAATGTCACTAGACAAGAGGAAGATGTAGGTCCAGGGAGAAAGAGAGCTGGTACTAAAAGAAAAGAGGTAGGGTTAATATAAATATGAATATACAGATGGGGAGAATGGAGGAGACAGGGATGAAGAGTTAAATACCTTTGGTATAATGGTGAACACTCCAGGAGAGGGGAGTAACTGCCTCAGTTAAATCTAAAGGAGAGAGTGGAAGAAGTCAGTCCAATCGTGGGTAAACAGGGCAGAAACCGGGTGACCTAAGGAATAAGATTACCTCAAAGAGGCTGCGGGGTGAAGGGGAAGATGTCCATGGTGATCGGGAGAAAGCTGGCACTGACCAAGTGAGCGGAAATTGTAAAAGCACATACACGGGACATCCTGCGGTGGTGCAGAAGTCCTGGTGAATCTAAAAGGGCAAAGAAGGTCTTGGGCAGTTCGCAGCATATGCACAGGGAATTTTGGAAGGGATACAGGGTCTCTGTGATCTTTACCACCTTTATGCTGGTCTCTTATTTGGACAACAGGCAAGAGGCCTCCAGGGGAGCCCTATGGCTTAAGCAAGTTAACATGATATATTTGATAAGGTTTCTTTCTACCTGGCTGATGGACCCGGTAGTTAACTTCGCCCGCCATCTCAACTATTTTGTAGAGAAATTGCCATTTCGCTAGGAACTTGCTCTCCACATGGGTACTAACCCAAAACCTTTTCCCCTTTACCCGTTCATATTCTAAATTCGCCCTTTTCGCCCGTAGGGAGATGCTCTTTAACAAAAGGAGTACTGAGCATCTGTCCTTTAAAAATTTGTCAACATGCTCAATGATACTTTTATAGGGTGTGACTTCACTCTCCCAGGTCTGCCATATAGTAACTCAAAAAGGTGAGAACCCCGTGAAAGCTTGGGGCACCTCTCTAACAGAAATCAGAAGGTAAAGTAATAAGCAATTCCAACCACAGCCTTCTTTCTCAACTACTTTCTTTAACATGGCCTTTTGATAAAAAAATTCCACTAGGCCATCTATATGTGGGTGATAAACTGAGGTGCGTAGCTGGGTCAACTTTAGTACCTTACAAAGATCCTGTATTACCCTTAACATGAATGGGGTCCCTTGGTTTGTCAGTGCTTTTGGCATAATCCATGACAACCGGAATATACTGGTGACCCCTAGCCGACTTCAACAGGGGCATAACCAAATCCATTGCTATTCTCTCAAAAGGTACCTCGATAATAGCCCATGGTATTAGTGGGCTGTGGAAATTGACAACTGGGGAGGTTACCTGGCACACGGGACAGGACTGGCAATAATTCCTAATTTCCTGATAACAACATGGCCAGTAGAACTGCGGTAAAACTCTTTACTGTTTTATCTGCTCCTAGGTGTGTGTCCCAACACATAGCTGTCGGCCAAGTCCATTACCATGTGCATATAGGGTATGGGGACCAGGAGTTGTTCCACTACTTCCTCTTGGATTTTCGTCACCCAGTATAGTAAGTTTCCATTCACAGTAAAGTGAGGAAATCTTTTCTCTGCCCCTGGCTCTTGGTGTACCCCATTTAGTACCATCACACTATTAAAGGCACCTTTCAGGGTTTCATCCTGAATTTGGGCATTCCCAAAGTCTTCCCTGGATACCTCTAGGTCAGAGACCTCGTCAAGGGTGACTCCTCCTCCCATTCCCCTACCATGACCGAGAGCAAGAATTAGGGGACTACCTCATGGTCAGCACTCCCAGGGCTGCCCTGGTATGCTCTTCATTTCTGTGTTACCGCCTTTTCCTAAAGACCCAAAAAAAGAGGACAGTCCCTGTCAATCATGCATCAGTCCCGGCACGATCCTCACAGGGTGCAACACCGTACCCTTTTCTGTTTTTATAGTGACTTGGGACACTGGGTACACTTTGGTATGCCCTTGTATGCAAGTTACCCCTAAGGACTTCCCAGAGACCAATATATGTAAAACATGGGGTGTCAGAAGTGTGATCAAGTTCTCCAAAGTCCAGGAGTCCAATGATGGGGTTTCCGTTCATCCTGATTGGACATAGAGGAAGTCCCTTTTTAGCATTTGGAATAGCGGTGCACACCGAAGCACAAACATGGAACTCCGCCGTTCCATGGAGCAATCCATGGGTTCAGAGCCAAGGGGGCATTGGCACGCTAGATACCTCAGATTATCTATTTGATGGTTTGTCTGGCCGTTGGCTCTGGCATGGTCTTGGCCTTAGAACGGGCTTCCCTAGGGAGTTTAAGACCCTTTCTCTGGATTTCGAGTCATCCTGGGCATGCCAGAACAGAGAGGTCAACGGTCAGCCATGGAATTTTCAACGGCCGGATTTCTCTCCAGCAAGCCATCAGAAGACTGGGGTTTTCCTGCAACACCCAGCACTGCGCTGGCTTTGGAAGAGCGTGCACAAAGTGGTCCATTACCACCCCCTCCACCATCTTGGCTGGGAAGCAGACATCTGGCTGCAGACATTTCTGGACAAGGCACAGGAGATGGAACACTTGGGACCTTGGGGGCTTGTCCCTCCTGTACCCCCACTGGTGCACTCTGAGCCTGGACTGTGACTGTTACGCCCAGGTGTGCCAGGATCTGATTTTAGTTTGGCGTATTCCCTGGCATCCTGCAAGGACAAGTCATAGTAAGCTTTCTGGGGCTCACCTGTGAGGAACGGGGCCAAGACCTCAGCCCACTGTCTCGTTCAGTGACCTGCTCGAAGACGGTAAGGAAGGTTTCCATGTCGTCCTCCATTATAACCACCTGGTCTTTTAGGGTGGCAGCCACCTTAACCCAGGACATAGTCTTTTATTGCAGGGTTATGCCCGCCTCTTCCGCCAATTGTGAGGATACGCTCAAATGATAGCAGTCTTTTAAAATTAACAACAGCAGACTTTGTTCTTGCAATGCACAAAAACAGGACACAAAAAAACAACAAGGCTCACTTCAAAATAAACAAACAATAACAGACTTTGCTAGATACCACAGTACTGTGATTCTCCTCCCAGGGTTAGGGGAACTGCATTCAGGTCTCCGTACTTCAGGGATTGCAAGGCCCGTCTCTGGTTCTCAGACAAACACTATTCCACTGAGCTGCTCTGTCAGGTGGGGAACCACACCCCCCTCCCACCTGACACTGCTGGCTTTATATAGGCCTTGTAAGCCGTAGCCTGGAATGTGGGAGCAGCCATCCTACCCAGGTCTTTGACTGCTCCAGTAAAAACCTGACCCAAATTAACTGCATTGCAGCTGTCAAGATGATTAAATCAGGTGTGGAAATTCTCTTTGTTCCACTCCTTATCCAATTAAATACCTCCTCCGAATGATATTATTATTATTGCTGCCGGCAGCCGGAGCTTGAGAAGTATGACCCATACGCTTGGCTGGGACATGAAATCTGAAGTTTAATCACGTAAATTTTTTCCCAAAATAGAACTTTTCATCACAGACTATTTTATCATAAAATTTTTTTGGTTAATTGGAGTTGCTAAGAACAATTTTATAATTTGCATGTACGTAAAGCATTGCTTTTACACTTTTCCGAAGCTTCCTCTGTACATCTGGGAGGAGGAGGAAGGCATTGAATCTGGTTTAGCGAAAAGCTTTCTGTCTAAAGGAAAAGCTGTGAGAGATATCTGATACTTCGAAAAGGATGTATAGCAGTAAAAGCAGTTTAAAAACTATCTGATGGTTAAATAAAAAATGAAATGATGAACAGCTTTATTTTTTT
Source organism: Phyllomedusa bahiana (assembly GCA_025379985.1). Taxonomy (NCBI): domain Eukaryota; kingdom Metazoa; phylum Chordata; class Amphibia; order Anura; family Hylidae; genus Phyllomedusa; species Phyllomedusa bahiana. The sequence continues at coordinate 27,956 of JAODAL010047274.1, forward strand.
TTCCCCTTAAATTACCAATTTGGACACCCCCCCTAAAAATATCAAAATTTGTTCTAACGCTCCCCCCCTAGAGGTGAATGAGGGGTTGATCTCCCCCCTAAACTGAACAAGAATGGATAAAGGTTCACTTCCTTAGACAGCGGGGTAAAAGGGTGGTGTTAAAACCCACTGAACCACTGTCAGGCCCCCGTCGGCCTCCCGGCAACCTTTGATGTTAATGATGACTGGGACCAACAACCGCCAGGGCCCCCTCAGAGCACCCCTCGGCAGAGGCACCAATGATTTTTTTAAAATTTCCATAACCCTCAATGATTCTGGAGAGTCATGATGGGGTGGCGCTTAATATTCACTATCCTTGAAAGATCTCGGGGGTAATTATAACCCCTTTGTTATTACAAGATGTAATTTACCAGTCCATATTTTGTAGATTGTTATCTGGGGAAAATGATTCAACCCGCTTTGACCTACCCCTAGCTTTGAATTCATCAGGCCCCCTTTTTGGTTTGGGCCCCTTTTTGCTTTTTTACCACATCCGAAGACAAAAAATAAAAGGGATAAGGGAAAATTTAGTTTACTTATTGGTCGCTCACTTTTTTTGCAGTGGAAGCATGCACCAGGGGGTCTTCCTTCAATTTTTATTGAGGTTGGGGACTCAGGAGTATTGTATGGGCAAATTGGGCACCAAGGGTCTTGACGTGTTTGCACCCCACACAAAATCACCCGGAGTAGCTTTTGAACCCAGTCTGGATCTGGAATGGGGGGAACAATGGCTGGTTAGTTTAATTCATTACAAGATTTATAACATATTTTACAAGGCTATCTAACCCGCATCAATGCTATGGGTGAAACCTCCCTAATCTGGTGGGCCCGAAATACTATCTCCCGGGAGTGAGACCAGTGGGGCTGTTGGGAGTATTTCTGACAGAAAAGAGTGTAATGGGTAGGGTCTCAGGCCAGGGAAGAGTGTTATTTGCTAGCCCCTTTAGAATTTTGTTCTTTGAGTGGAGTTTTATTCTTTCCCCTTTTGCTGAAATTTGGGATGATAGGGGGGGTGCAGGTCAGGGCAGCTCCTATTAGTTTCCAAAAGTCTCTGGTTTTTCTGCAGTGAAGGCAGGGCCTTGGGCAAAATTTAAAAAACCCAGGGTCCCAAAAATGCATATCAATTATCAATAGTTTTTTCATACTTAATAAAGGGTGTGACATCTAAAAATATTTGAAAAAAACAACCGTGCGGATAACCCAAATTTTCAAGTTCCCATCACTCCCTGTGAAATTGCAGTCTGAATTGATCCTAGTGAGTAACCCTTTTAGTGTGGACTCACCTGCTCTGGGATCCCCATGACGTTTTGGGAGGTGAGTTAAAACAAACTTTTATAAAAACTGTAAAATAAGAGTCCCCGGTTTTCATATTTTCCCCTTTGCAGTAAAGCATTTCCAATATTCCCAAAATACCTTTTTTGTCCTTTTGTTTTTATGTGCAAATGTTATTTGTATTAGATTATGCTATTGCCTTTCAGGTGCACCCAGCTTGCGTTTTTCAAAAATATAATTTTAAGGCACACCTTTTTTACGTTTTGTAGTCATTTGAAAAGGCAATCTATTGGCTTGCGCACTCAGCTGCCTCTTTTTAACCAGTGCGGGTAATCCAATTGCAAGTTTTTTATCATCCCCGTGAAGTTGCAGTCTGAAATTTATCCTAGGAAGGTAACATGTTTTAGTGTAGGGACTCCCCCTGCCTGGGATCCCCTGACGTTTTGGGAGGGGGCTTTTAAAACAATCTTTTTCAAAAAATGTAAACTAAGAGTCCCAGGTTTTCTTTTTCTTAGCAGTAATGCATTCCAATATTTATATACCTTTAGTTCATTTAGTTTTTAGTGTGCCACTGTTATTTTATTAGATGATGCTATTGCCTTTCAGTGTGCCCCCATGCTTTCGTTTTTTTAAAGTAAATTTTAGATGTGCACAGCCCTTTTTACGTTTTTAGTCTATTTAGAAAGGCAATTCATTGGCTTGCTGCACTAGCTGCCTTTTTTAACCAGTGAGGATAAACCCCAAATTGAAGTTCCTATCCCCCTGTAAGTTGCAGTTAATTGACCCCATGGGTAACATGTTCAGTTAGGGCTCACCTGCCTGGGATCCCCTTTAGTTTT
>JAODAL010047275.1:0-30104 GCA_025379985.1 Phyllomedusa bahiana
AACACCCCTGATCTGTGATGGGGATTTCTCACACCCCCTTTTTGTTCTCTCTTTTGGGGTTAGGGTGCTTTTTAACAGGAGGTTTTGGTGCTTTTTGGTTTTTTTTGTGCAAAAATTAAGCATTTAATTTCTTGCTTTCTGCACAAAAATGCCCCAAAACACATAAAAAAACCCCAAAAACCAAAAAATGTACCAAAAAAATGCTCGTTGGAACCCTTTATTGTAGTTTATTTTAGACAGTGGCGATGTGAGACAATAAGGGAAATTTTTTAGGCGGATATAGTATGTGGGCTGGTGGGGGCTTAGTGCCAGGGCTGATTTTTATTCCCAGTCCGGCCCTGTAATAAAGTACATGTTATTATCATAATTCTGTCGAGTAATATGTAGGTTTATTCATTATACTGTCTAGCCTTTACATACTGACTTGTATGATCTCAATTTTGATAGGCATTCTTACCTCATTTCAATAAGACTTGTGCTGTGTTCTATCAGAGGATCTAGCGAATTCAAGTACTCAATTTTCAGTCTGCATTCATTTAACCTAAAGCACAAAAACACCACTTGTTACAAACAATCTGATAATGTGATTTATGCATATAATACACTTCCACAGTTCATATGTATTTTTAGTTTGCAGTCAGGGAACTAAGAAGATGCATTTGAACATTAAAATTAGTTTCTTTTTTAAAAAAATTCAAAAAGGGTTTAAAACCCCCTTTACATATTTTGGGGTTCTTTGTTCCTCATATAAAGGAATTCTTGGTTTATTAAATAATTAAAATGTAAAGAAGAAAGTACATCTATAATACAGCCAGTTTTTACCTTAATAATTTGAGCGCTTGAAAACCTGTAGCAATGCTGAAATTTAAATATAGAAAGTTAAACAAATGTGTGACCATTGTTTAATTTACAAAAGAGGCATATTTTAGTTTATTGAGCTCATTAAATTTTCTGTTACTGCAAAAAAATGTTTAAAGGTACCTTTTGCCTTGCTTATTGGTTTATATCCTATGCAGGTAACTGCTTAACTGAACAGTGGAAAGAATGGTAATACAGACATGTCCTCTAAGACTGGGTTTACAAGTTGCCAAAACTGCATGCACCAATAAAAAAGAATTTTTAAAAAAAAACTCACTTTTTTAATGAACCCAAATTTCACCTGTTTTTCAAATTTAAATCAATCATAAAACTCTTAACTGCATGCTTTTTGATTTAGATGAGAAATGCAACAGAAAATCACTGTGTGAACCCAACCTAATGTCTCTGTGCAGGTACTGATTTAGCTGATACAGCTACAGTAGGTGCATGACCAATAATGCAAACCCTTTTAGTGTGTTTATTATTTTAAAAAGTAATTTTAAATTATATCATTAAATTTATATTTTTATACAAGCGTCAAATCGTCGTTTTCTGCTGCCCCCTTTACAATACAAAATGGTTCAGGGACAAACGAAGACAGTCATTAGATAGTAACAGACCTACTAAGTTAAAAACGAGTAACCTGAGGAGGACTTTTAAAATTTTGTGGAATGCTTAATTTATACAATGTTCCAGCCATATTTTGTAAAAATAGGCTGATACATATTAAAGGGATGAGTCAGTCACCCCAACAGTATCTGTCTGTCAGGGGCGTTGCTAAGCTGTTTTATGCGGGAATTGAGCCCCAGATAAAATAGATGCTTCTCAGAACCTGGCCCGAACTGGAGCACCAATGGTCCAGCTCCGTTGAAAACTACTGTTGCGGTCTGCAACATCAGTGGGCAATAGCACAATGAAGCAACGTCATTGTGCTGCTCTGTCTGGGCTGCTCTGTCTGGACTTTGAGGCCTAGAAGTTGCCCGAGGAGGGTCCCCGAGCTGGCAGCGTGATGATGTCACGCTGCCAGTATCAGGCACAAGTGCAAGGCCTTCAGCATTAGAACAAGGGTAGGTGAGTATTAATATTGTTACTTTTTTCTTTTCATTGGCAGTTTATATACCAACCAAACTGAGGGAACCTATAGAGCTACCTAACTGAGGAGGGGACCTATAAAGCTACCTGAGGAGGGGTCCTATAAAGCTACCTATCTGAGGAGGCGACTTATAGAGCTACCTAACTGAGGGGACCTCTAGAACTACCTAACTGAGGAGGCGAGTTACTGTATAGAGTTAAATAACTGAGGGGACCTATAGAGCTGCCTAACTGAGGAGGCGACTTCTAGAGCTACCTAACTGAGGAGGGGACCTACAGAGCTACCTAACTATCGAGGGGACCTACAGAGCTACTAACTAAGGAGGCGACTTATAGAGCTACCTGAGAAGCGGACCTATAGAGCTACCTAACTATGGAGGGGACCTATAGAGTTACGTATGGAGGGGATGCAAATACCTGCCTAACTATGCAGGACACTTCTATACCTACAGAACTATGGAGGGCACTTCTATACCTGCCTAACTATGGAGGGGGCATATATACCTACCTAACTAAGGAGGGGACTTATATACCTACCTAACTATGGAGGGGACATCTATACCTACCTATGGAGTGGACTTATATACTGTACCCACCTAACTATGGAGGGAACTTATATACCTATCTATGGAGGGAAATTAGAAACATTCTTTACTACCCTGGTTCCCCGAAAATAAGACATTGTCTTATATTAATTTTTGCTACTAAAGACGAGCAAATACTTATTTTTAGGGGATGTTCTTTTTTCTATGAACAATAATTTACATTTACTGTTGAACAAAACATCGACATGTATTAATATACTGTAGTGATTTCATCACAAACATTAGCATAAGCAGCCAAACTCTGAACTGCGTTAAAAAAATGCACTATGTCTTATTTTCGGGGAAACAGGTTATGTAGGGGACTTATATACCTACCTAACTATGGAAGGGGCTTATTTACCTACCTAACTATGGTGGGCACTTATATACCTACCTAAGTATTGAGGACACTTATCAACCTACCTAACTATGTAGGGGAATGATATACCTACCTAACTATAGAGGGCACTTATTTATCTACCTAACTATGGAGGGCACTTATATGCCTACCTAACTATGGAGGGGACTTCTATACCTACCTTACTATGGAGGCGACTTATAGAGCTAACTTACTATGGAGGGGACTTAAATACTACCTACCTAAGGAGAGGACGTATATATTTGGCTACTGAGGGGACACATATATGCCTACCTGCCCACTGAGGGGGCATTTATAACTACCTACCGGCCAAGAGTGCCTATATAACTATTTAGTATAAACACTACAAAAATGATGACAGTACTAAACTCTATTTCCTGCACCTTCAAGTGGGAATGGCTGTGGTTGATCTATCAGCCCATTGGGAATTTGTACAGAAATAGGGAGCGGGTAAGGAGCTGCTGGAAAAGTGTGGATTCTAAGGTGTGTTGTAAATTCTGCAGAGACGAGTCATGGCTGGGAGAAGTCATCATGGTGGTCTGGGCCGAAAGGAAGAAAAACAAGGGTAAGATGACCACTCCGATCAGTAAAGACGTCACCTGTGAGCCACTGCCTATAACTACACTATAATTACTTATATGTCTACAGCGCCTGTGTACAACTTGTAGTCACTATGTGGAGCTCGCATGTGGTCATGGTCTGGCAGTATTATTTGGTCCTTAGGCAGTGGTAGAATTGGAATTGATGGTCTTGGTATTGTGGGATTTGTTTTAGTAACAGTATGACGGTAATACGTGTGGTATATCTGCTCCATGTATAGGTGTATTATTTGGTGACCGTAATATACTATTGCACATAAATGAGTGGTTTTGAAAAGGCAATTTTGAGTTTTATTATACAGTGACTGCTAAGGTAATGGAATACGTGGAAAATTAGTGACAAGAACATACTTTTTTTCCCCAAAAAAATACATGCTGCAGTTAACAATGTTCTGTGAAAAATACTTTGTATACCCAGCCCTAATAAGCAAACCGTAAGAAAGAGGGCCTGGGCTATGAATGTTATAGGACCCTATCAACGCCCCTGCTGTGTGTACAGATACATGGCTATGAGTGCATGGAATGTGGGGGATGCAGATGACTGAAGGGGGCTGTGGTGAAAGGGAGAGACTTATCAGAGATTGTGGTATGTCTGTCTAAAAAGGTTTACCTTCTGTCATGACCGTCCGTGTCATTCACTTCTATAGTCAACTTGCTCTGAAATACACTATAATGACAGGAAAAAATGTATTATTGTTTATGTATTTTACTGGATAAAATTATGTACTATACTAAACTATACCTGCACATTTCTGGTGCAACCACTTAAGTAAATATATGTCTCTTTTCTATCCTATGTTTCTATCACAATTTTAACAATTCTATTTTGCGCCCAAAACACTTTTGACACCATATTCTCGATGTAAATTAACTGTCGTACACCAATTATACGCCGGGCACGACACATTGCAATGCGCCTAAATATGGTTCGCTATGCGCCTCCGTCGCGCAATGCGCCTATTGAGGCACATTAATGATATGTAATGTGCCTCTGTTATGCAATGCGCCTCGATAAGCGCATTACACACACTACCAATGATATGCTATGTGCCGCGATTTGCGCAATGCGCCTTTTTAGGCGCATTAAGTTTTCTTTACAAGGTATACCTGACGCCAGATTTTTGAGAGGATCAAACTTTCTGCCGCACTTTATACTGATTTAATGCGCCTAAAACTGGCGTGGAGACGCCACTTTTCTGACATGTCGACCAATGAGTCTAGCCAGAAATGGCTTTGCAACCTTTAAGGAACTGGTACTGGAGTTACTAGTAGTAAAGTTATTTGCAGTTCATTTAAGTTCTATACACCCTAAAAAAAGGGCTTTATTATCTTTTGAAACAATTGAGTTATCCAGCCAAAGCACAGCTTCCAATTCCAAAAAACCTTTCCCCTTTAAAGGGTTTTTACCCCTATCTTTAAATTTTAAGTAAACCCGATCAATGAGGTCTTGTTTTAAAATATTAAATCAAAAAGATAGGGCAATTGACATTTTTTTTCCTTCGGGGTACCCCTGGTCATTAATTTTGAAAATTTTGAAAAAAATAAAAAAACCCAAACATTCGAGGGAAAAGCCCCCAACAAATGGGTTATTTGGGAAATCCAATACAAAGACACTGTGACTTACAGCACTCCAGGAAAGATATTGCTTCTTCCTACCTTAAGGTGAAATAATGAGGCTTTTTTCAAATGAGCTGAAAGAAGCTCTTTCATTGCTTCCAAAGATATGTTGTTTTTCTTTAACCTGGAGGTATACATTATTTAACTAGAATTAGATGCTAATAATCCAAAATGTTCTTAGAAAATCATTAGTATTTACTAAAAGTATTCTTAAATTCCAGAAATGGTTTTTAACACCTAGCCGAACAACATTCTAACTCATCGTGATGATACGGAATACAGACAGAGATACAATCTTCATATCCAGAGCCTCAGCCATGAAACTTGAGAATATCTTTTTGCAAATTTCTTTTTTTTTTTTTTTTCAGCAAAATTTTTTTTATTACATATCAAGAATGGTATATAACATAATATAACTTTTTCTGAAGTCAAAAGCAACGACAAAAGAACAGCACAAAATGCCATGTCGTAAAACATCAAAAGCAGAAATAGCAATTCCATTATTATTTAGTAATGTCAGAATTCAGTTAATCACAACAATACACGTTGAACATGTACAATATAATCATAAATATCAGAAAAATTTTCAATTACATTAACTATACTGGAAATTAACTCGTATTTGAATATTCTCATTCAATATGAAAGTGTAGTGATTAATCCTGTATAACTTATAGTAAATAGAATGTGTCCAAAGAAGCCAATTTCTTAATTCTAGCTATGGCGTGTGGGGGGTTTTACAAAACTAGCTCAAAGAGCTGTATTGACAAATATATTCAGATGATACCTTCCTCATAGATGGCGTGAGAGTTGTTTTCCAATGTGAAGCTATCGATAATTCTTGGTAGCTATTAAAGCATGAGATAGAACAGCACGCAATGGATGTGTGATGTCATGGAAAAGTGAGATTAGAATCTGCTAGGTCAGGTGTGAGGTTAATTTTCCATTGAAGATGTTAAAAGTCGCAAGTTTTTTCAAGTTCTTTCCATAGAGGTTGGATTAGTGGACAGTTCCACCACATGTGTAAGAAGGAGCCATTAGCACCGCACTGTCTCCAACACAGATATGAGTATCCATGAGAGATATGTGCTAAGCGGTCCTGGGTTAGATACAGCGAAGTATTGACACTTTCTTGACAATATCAAACTATGAAATTGTCACATTTTGAAAATTTGGAAACAATGTTAGCTGCTTTAAAGCCAGTTTTTCTGATGTATGGGAACTGGCCAACTCGTTTCCTCCCACTTTAGGGCGTAATCTGGTTTTGTAAGAGAGATCTGTTTTTGTACAAGGTTTGGTATGCAGCTGAAAAACCTTTAAGAATTTCTTTGTTTAATTCCAAGAGTAATTATGGACAGGGGAAAGTGTTTAGGGGTATCTTGCCGATTCCATGCATTGTATACTATTTCTGATTGTAAATGATAAAAAATTGGTTTTCGGGGGAGAGTATAATAGTATGCAGGTAGATCGTCAAAGGACTTGAAGTGTCCTTGTGAAAGAGGTCCCCTACCGCCCCCAATCCCAAGGTCTACCAGTGTTTGTATAGGAGACTTCCTGGAATTGCATTTGAATACTGAAAGAGGCCAGCTAATTTTGTCTATATAAACTTTAGGTTTATGCTTCTGAGCAATGAATATTTGCCAAACTGATGCTGCATGAGAAAGAAGCAACAATTTTAAAATTCTGTGGGACTTCTCCACATAGCATGGCAATCAAATGATGCCTTAACGAGCCCCTAGAAATTGTGGAATTCTACTATCCTGAGACCACTGTTGGAGTTCAGGAGAATCCAAAAAGAGATATGGGTTACTAGTAATGAAGCACCTTGTATTGCAGGTATTGGTGGGACGGAGAGGCCACCAGGAATACTCTTTTGATCAGGTATTGTTTCTTAATTCTAGGATCGTTTATTTGGGCCCCAAATCCATTATCACAACATTTGATTTTGAAGTTTAGTGAAATAGGATGGGAAATAAAAATGGAAGATCTTGAGATAATAAGTATCTGGGGAAAGTAGCAGCTTAGTTAAATTACTTCGAGCTAGCCAGAAATGGGGAATTGGTTAAGTCTATAAATTATTCTTCTGATAGTGAAGCACTATATCCTCCATATTTTTGTTCTATGGTGGTGTTAAAGTTTGGGTATATTTTGCTTCCTAGATAGGAGACAAAAGAGGTTGCCCAAATAAAATTAATGTTGGGTAGGCTTGAGATTATATTATGAAGAATGACAATTTTAAACGGAGAAGTATAGATATTGATTTCATATTTTAATATGTAGATAAGAAATATGAGCATAACGTTCCAATCGGGCCAGGTAACTGCAGGTAATGGCTTTATCAGGCTGCTGGCACCATAAATAAAATATCATCTGCAAATCGGCTCACCGTATGGGAATTTTCTATTTTAATGGAACCCCATTAATTAAGAGATGATTTCCTAATGTTGGTTCTGCAAAAAGGCTCAGCGCACAACTCATAGATCAAGGGAGACAGTTGGGCTACCCACGTCAAGTATCCATCGTAAATGGGGAACTTATCAGGAGAGTAACATCCAGACGAGCAGACCTCTGGCCGAGGGAAGAGAATTATAATGACATTCTGGAAATTAAATAAATCGGTCCCACAAAAAGCACAATTTTTAACAAAACCATCTTTCATATAACCCCAATTATAATCCTGTCAAATGTTTATCTCTCCGTCTAGGACAGAAGAGCAAGGGGTAGCTTTTGTGAATTTGCAATTTGCAAGACAACCAAAACCGCCGTATACCACTCTCGTCTTCTGCCTTGATGAACCCCACCTGGTCCTATGCTGAATCAGGGATGGAAATGATATCATTGATCTGTTTGGCTAGGATTTTAGAGTATAATTAGATAATCCAAGAGTTGAGTAGTGAAAATGGTCTGAAGTATGTACCTAGGACCGTTTATTTCCCAGGCTATCAGGGATAGTAGAGATGCTGCACAAAGCATCCTCCTCCGGTAGTTGTGCCTTTGGTTGTGATGGTATTAAAGAGACGGGTACAAATGTGGGGATAAGATGGGCGAGAAGAGTATAAATCACGCATAGATATGGCCATCTGGCCCGGAGATTTGTTGCATATTAATTGTTTGATAGTCCACTATTTCCTGGGGGTGATCTAGGTAGATTAAGGGAATCCAGTTTGATCTTTGTCAAGGAGGGGAGTGATATTACATTTAAGAATTTTGTCAATATCTTCCTTTGCACTGCTGGAATGTTCTTGTCAGAACTAAGATTGTAAAAATAGATGATTCTTAAATATATGATGCAAATGCGATAAGAAAATTTTTGTGGATCGTATTATATTTGAGTTATAGGGGGATGTACTGTACGGTATTCTGGATCAGGCTTGGATTGTTTGGATCCTTTTGGCTAGGAGTCAGCCGGGTCTATCACCTTGAAAATAGTAAATTTCCAACGCAATCTATTTAGATGATTCACATGTTGTATGAAGATGCAATGTGCCTCAATTGCCTTCTCGGATAGCAGGCAAGTTCTACCCACAGTTTTGTGAAGGATTTAATTTAAAGTTGGGAGTCCTCATGTTTAATTTTGTCTAAAAGTTCATTGAGCACTTTTCACTATTACGCTTATCTCTATTTGATATGTTCATACATATTCCTCTTATATACGCTTTAATGTGCGCACCACAAGGTTTCTTCTGAAGGTGTCGAAGGAGTATTTTTGACAAGTATTCATTTACGGGAATTATTATTTCATGAGAGTTATTTTCAGATTAAGTAAAAAGTAGTTCAGGCGCATGGGGTATGAAAAGAAGGGGAAAAACGATCATGAAGGTCAGATAGGATTGGGGCAATGATCTGACCAAGTGATATGGTCCCCTATTGTGAGTTAACGACAATTACCAGTGCTTGTCTATTTAGAAGAAACAATCATTCTCGAGTGAGTGTTTCCTTGCTGCAGCAGTAGTGTGTGAAATCTACTATTTCCTTCTGGGTGGGAATACCGCAAGGAATCAAGTAAATTTTCCCTCCAACCAACATTTATAAGTTCTGGGCGTGTTTAGAGCAACCTTTGGTTCTATCTTGATGTTTCAATCTATTACCATATAAAATTCTCCACAAAACACCAGGTTACCTTTAAGTAGCTTTTTGTGTTTTGGTGAGAACTCCCCTGGAAACAAAGGAGATGCCTGAATGCTTTTTCGGAGCTAATACAGTTAACTATGTATATAACGTAGAATTTCAATGTGCAATTGTAAAATACTATAATCGCCCTTTGGGGTCGAAAACAGATGTATATGGGAAAAACAACAGAATCTCTGATAAAAATTGAACTCAGCTTTTCTTCAGATCCAGCGCAGAGTGGAACGCCTGAGGAAATCTTTTAAGTTTTAAGTCCCTAAAGTATCTTTATTAAGTAGGTGTGTATTTCCTGCAAGCATACTACATCTGCACGGAAGTGAGTACATCTTTCCATAAAAGTGATCTCTTTGAACGGAGAAATGGAGACCATTTACATTTAGTGACATAAAAACTTAATTAACCATAATGAGAAGTAAAAAGAAAGATAGATCACATATGTATAAGTTACTTTGACAATTCTGTAAAAGTCTCGTTCAGCAGGTCAAGGAAAGTTAGACATGGCAATAATCAACTTATAAAAGAATTAGCTCTAAACATAGAGCCAACATTGAACTGTCGAAACGTTGAAACTAGAGAATGCAGTAGAAAAGTATTTCGTCAAACGGAAATAAACAGTGGGCAAGTCAATTGCCTATCTCAAGAACAATCATTGAGAAGAGCATCTGGAGCGATGCACCATGTGACACAGAAGGAACCGCAAAGCAAGCTTAAAAGGATACGAATGACATTTCAATCCTCATCCTCAATCTTGAGCTGCTGGTCTTATCTGACCACAGAGGTGTGATTATCCGGTGTAGCATTTGTTTATTTCTCACTGGAAATAGGTCTGCTGATGATAGAAGTTCCAATTTTCAGGTAGGCTTGGCCTCTTCTGGAGTGGTGGCATATAAAATTTGGGTGCCATCCCTGACAATTAAATAATTTTAACTGGTAATCCCCTTCGATCTTGAATATCCTTATCTCGTAGACTTCCTGTGAAGGCTTGGAACTCTTTCCTTATTAAGCATGGTTGCAGAGGATAAATCCGGGAAGATGGAAATTGCTTGGAAACGGTCTGGGAGCACGGTCCGTCTTTCTTAAAGTCCTTAGAAATTCCTCCGTAATGTTGGTAGAAATGTAATTCGGGCTATATGTGTCTCTCGGAACTTGTTGAGGTAGGTTTTTTGGTTAGGGTCCTGGAGGATCCTACTCGATCATTAGGTCTAGAGTTGAAGAAGTTCGCAAGACGAGAGACCAGCAGATCTGTTAGTAGTGGCGTTTAACTGGTCAGGCAAGATAAATTCCAGGGATGCACGGATTTCTAACGTTATAAAAGCCTGGATCGTCCTCTAGGTCAAGAACTTTTGAGGCCAATTTTAACTCTACTCTTCTAAAGGCATTAATTACATCAATTAGGGAATTGTGGAATTTGCAAAGTCTGACAACACGTGTGAGATGCAAGTCTTGTTTAGCTCCCCCATCAACTGTTTAATATCAGATTGCAAAGCTTGAACGGAAAGATGAAACAGTTGCTGGAGTCAAGATAAGTCAGAGGCTGGGAAATCAGGCAGAACAACAGTTCAAACTCTACTGAGACTGATTTGGAAAAGAAGAGTCGGGACGAAAGGGGAAATTGTAGGCCCCTTCTAGTATAGAGGATCTGGATTGCGATGAAGGAGAAGAAATTCCAGATTTTGGTTGGCTTATTCTTTGGTTCTTCTTAAGAAGTACCTCCATGATTGGAGAAGAGCAGAAATTGTGGTTGCAGAGGACCTTAGGAAAACTGTAGAAGTACCACGTGGGGGGAGGTGCCCTAAAGATATGTTTTTATGTATTTTTTTATATAACTTCAACCCCGCTGGATTTGCAGATTATAGAACCAGAACCTCTGAAAGAGTATAAATGCCCAGGTACAAAAATAGAAGTCTGTTGTGTCCACTGGATTGGATCAGTGATAAAGCTTAACACAAGAGTTTCTTGCCAAGAGCTGTGAATAATTCTGTTAGGATAGTGTGAACAGGCAAGTTAATGCAGTGTGGAGCCTTCTTCTATGAGGAGGGGCTTGTAAAATGGTGTCTCCTGCTGTCTTCAGGGAGATAGAAGGCTAAAGGAGCCACAGGTTATTATATTAAGCCTGGGAGCAATATGTAGCTTCATAGGTGTGACAAATAATAGTGGAGCAGGTATTTCCCAGTGGATGGGTATAAGCAGGTAAAGAGTTTGTAGCTCTGTGAGATTTCCACTGACCTTATCTTCAACTTGCTCCTTGCTGGCAGATAATCCCCATGCTGTGCTAAAGGTCCCTTGTGGTCCTGGGACTGGGCTCTGTAATTCCTTCTCCAAGGATGAGAGATGAATCTGGCAGATGGGAAGTTTCCTGTCTGATCACTGTGCTGTCAGCATGGGTGAGTATTCCTCAGAAGGAACCTGGATGAGGAGGATGTGTGCAGCAACTCAGGGCAGCATGTGAATGTCAGCAATGGCTGCTGTTAGCTGGACTGACGGGCTCCTCTTTCCACAGGGCTAAGTCCAGTTCTAAAGTACACACAGGGGTCAGAGAGGGCTTAAAACGATCCTCACCGTGAGCTGGAAACAGGAGTGCCAGTGATGTGCTTGCCTGCAGGTTCAAAGGCTTAGTTGAGCTGAGTTTAAGGAGCATCACAACAGAGCTCACAGGAGAAGCAACTGCTCACATCCCTGGCCTGGCCACGCCCCTCCTTTTTGCAAATTTCTTATAATACAATCTAAATGTATTCAGTGGTAGTTTTACCCAGTATTATACTATTTAATACATAACTGTGCATTTTGTTTCCTAGGCCCAAGTGCATGACCTTACAGATAACCACATTAACTTTATTTGCATTACTTCATCCAAGCCTCAAATGTCCGCAACCTCCTCTATAAAACCATATTATTCTCCTTTGGGTTTAATACCTTACAGAGCTTTGTATTATCTGCAAATATTGAAAATCTACTCTGTAAGTTTTCTACAAGGTTATCAATAAACATATTAAAAAGAATAGGACCCACTACTGATCCCAGTGACTAGGGCTGGGACGACGGGAAGGTAGAGGAAAATGTCCGATTAACTCTGCCTGTCAATAGAGGGCACAATTATGGAGCAAGTGTTGGTTACAGCCACCACCTGCCTTCAACAAGCGGGACCGGAGAGAACAGATCCTGGCCATCTACCTCCTCCCACCCCCTGACACTGCTGCCTGTCTTGGGGGGAAGAGGTTATCATCAGCGGTGCTGGAGAGGGAGTGGAGACTTGTGGTGGCACATTGGGGGCTTTGGTGAATGGAGGGGCATTGGGGGAAGTTAGATTACTACATTCTTTTGACAGGATCCTAAGAAAGTATGCTGTCAGAACAGTGGTGCCCCAGTACCTTACTGGGAAGAAAAGGAGGAACTGCAAAGACTGCTGCCCTCCAGGACAGGTTCGTGTTTTTCTGGGGGGTGAAAAAGTAAGGTTGGGTGGGTTTGACTGAGGAGGAGGCATTTAGAATAGGTGGGGGTTTTTTGTGTGGGAGGTGGGTTAGCTTTGGGGATTTTGAGTGGGGTAGGTGGGTTAAAGTGGAAGAGGGGTTTTCAGAGTAGGGGAAATCAGTTAAAGTGGGGAAGTAGGTGTTTAGAGGAGGGGTTAATGAGGGAGGTGGATTAGAGTGGGGAAAAATGAGTGGGAAAGGGGATTTCAGAGTAGGGTAGATGGATTTGAATGGGAGGGTGGTCAGAGTAGGAGATTGAGAGTTCATAGTGGGGGAGCTGGGTTAGAGTGGGGGAGGGAGTGTTCAGAGTGAGGGAGAGGGTATTCAAAGTGGCGTAGAGGGTTTCAGAGTGGGGGGTTAGAGTGAAGGAACAGGTGTTGAGGGTGGGGGAGGTGAATTTGAGTGGTGGAGGGAGTGTTTCAAATTTGACGGGGTGTTCAGAGTGCAAGAGGTTGGTTTGAGTGAGGGAGTGTTCAAAATTTGGGAGGGGATGTTCAGAGTAGGGGAGGTGAGTTTAAATGGAAGAGGGGGTGTTCAGAATGGGGAGGTTGGGTATAGAGTGGGGGTTAGAGTAGAGAGGAGGTGAGAAGAGGAGGAGAGGGGGAGTTTAGAATGGGGGGACATTGTCCTGAGTCCAGGAAATCTGTCTACAGTAGACACCCAGCTTTGCTTGCTGTGGGGGATGTTACCCAGATTTACTTAGCACTGGATAGGTTATGCAGCATCTGAGAAATCTGGATGCTGCCTCATTCCCCAGGGTTTCTGTACGATTTCTATTTTTTTCTACAGGTTTCCATTTTGGACTATGACAGATTCGTTGGACCAGCTTTGGATCTACTTCTTTAATAAAATGGGCTGGTGTCGGGGAGTGTTTATTTAAAACAAGTGTTTTTTCCCTGTTGTTTCTGTTTTCTGGTTATGTAAAAGGGGGAACCCATATCATTTTCTTTATATTAATAATTAATTTCTTCCTAGATTTTGCAATAAACAAATGATTAAAAAAGACAATGTGGGGTAAGGGTATGTTCACACAGCGTTTCTTAGATGCGTGTTTGGATCTGTGTTTCGGACCCAAAACGGACCCAAACACGCATCTAACAATGTGCAGTGTGATTTACATTACTTTCAATGTAAAACACGAATCGGCGTTCAAACATCTGATCGCCGATGCTTGTTTTATATGCGTCTATCTGGTGCGTCCTTCAGATCAGTTCAAAGAATTGACATGTAAATTTTTGATCCATTTGACGCAGCGGACACCCTATTTATAACTATAGTGTGCGTTTCTGCTGCAGCAAAAACGCATCCAAACACGCACCACACTTTGGGTGCGTGTTGGACGCATTTTACGCATTGCTTTTGAATATGTTTTTCGGATCGAAAACATATTCAAAAATGCCATGTGAACATACCCAAATAGTGACAGCGGGTTAGTGTCAGCCTTGTGTGATAAGAAATACCGCTGGCTGACAACAAGCCTCAATGACAGTATTACAGATGCATCTTTCAGAAGGTTCTATTACTAACACTGGAATAAAATAATTTAAAAGAAACAACTGAAAAAAACCACTTTTGTTAAATAAACACTCCTCGACAGTAGCCCTCGTTGACCATTTTATTAAAGAAATGGATTCAACTTTGGTCTGACATATTCCAAAGAATCCAATGTAGCCCACAGAACAATAGCAACACTACAACAAACATGACAGTACTAAACTTTATTCCCTGCACTCCCTGAAGATCATGGTTGCGGCTGATCTTCCAGGGGCGCAAGTGTTAGACTTCAGGCTGCACAATATGATCCTGGGTGGTACAGGTACCTGTATCTCCTCTCCTGAATCTTCTCGCAACCTTTGTGTTATTCAGCCTAGCGACAGCACAAAATACAACCCCCAACTATCACTCCATAACCTCCCACCTCCACCTATTACCCCATGCAAATTTTATACAGAGGTGGGGAATGGGTACAGAGGAACTGGAAATGTGAGGTTTCTTAGACATTTGTGTGGTAAATTCTGCAGGGGCAAGTTCAGCATGGAGGTCTGGATCGGAAGAAGAGGAAAAGGGAAAGTAAACAATAGAAGACAATAGAAGACATCAACTGTGAGTCACTGGATGTAACTGCACTGTAATCAATTACAAGTCTGCAGAGCATCTGTGTACACTGGTATCTACTCCAATCCGATCACTGTATGGTGTGAATATTGGTAGTAGTATAATGGTTTATGTCAGGAAAAAGCCCGCCCCGCCGGCCCACTCGAGGGTCGACGGCCTGACTTGGGGTGTATCGTGACGTTGCGCTGCCCCCTAGGGGTACACAAGGTCAGCCAGATACTGTTTCACCGTTAACCCCTGTCCACACGGGCACAGGGAGACTCCGGGAGGGCGAGAGAACACACTCCTCGCCAACGACCCTGCTGCCACCAGTTTCTAGTTTAGTTATAAGACCGGTCCGTTACCGACTTATAACAAGGCCAGGAACCAACCTTGGGGTAGCTATATTTTATAGACCGAGTACTAGGCGTGTGAGGCCGTTGATCAAGACAGATTAACTCAGATTAAAGTTTACAGATTTAATTAGACAAATATATACAAAATGATAATAATATACAGGTAAGAGTCAGAGGTGCAAATATAAGTATGGGTTACAGACAAAGGCAGTAAAATGTGTTCAGTTACCTATGGTTTTCGGCTAACATGGGGGGGCTTATGTGGCCTGGCTTCTGTGTGTGGATGCTCCTGGAAACGCTCTTAGGTACCCCCCCTCCTGGATCAACGACTGGCTCACCTGGGCTCTTGCTTATATCTGTAATGGGACAGCTCACGTGGCAGACCCCTACACGCCCCCACACACCCCTGGGACAGTCTATAAACTCCTCCCACTCTGGCCATGCAATTTCTGACTGAAAAACCAAAATTGGACCATAAGGCGGAAGGGCATTGGCACAGAACCGAGCCGGTGGCATCATCAGAACCGGCTGGACCTACACTACGCCCTCATACCAGACACCCCTATCCTAGGTGCTCCCTAAGTCCAGTCCTCAATTTCTCAGTCCCCATGCACCCTAGAAACCCGGGAGTAGCAGCGGGCTGTGCAGAAAGATTCACATTTTAAAATGTGAAATCGGGGTATACCATGGATCCACGATTCTCTCATAAATCTTTATGAAAGATCGGGGCCACCACGGCTGGGTCGGTTTCATTCAAGTCTTTGTTCTGGGGTTGAGAGTGTACATGTGTCTTAGGTGCCAATTAATGGAAATGAGGGTTCTTTTGATGGGTCAACCTCTCCTGCTGTGCTAGCTTCCTATGAAAAAACAAATTACAATGGTTCTTAGCTGGGCTGATTAACGTGTAAATTGAGCTTTCCTGGGGGCTGGGGGCCATCTGTGAGATCTGACTAGTTTTGAAGTTGGAGAGATGACTGTCATATGAGTGAATTTTCCTCACAGTTTATATTCAGGTACTGTATTGTGGTCATAGTGTGGCGGTTTTATTCAGTCAATATGTGTTGGTGATATATGGTTATGATGTAGTGGTATTTTTTGGTCTTTGTATAGGGGTATCATTGATAATATTGGTCTTGGTATACTGGTTTGTGCAGTAACCTTAGAGTGATAATATTTGCTGCTTGCATAGCAGTATGAGAGGATAACTATGAAAATTATTTTGACCCTAGTAACGACACGGTTGTGTTTCGTTCCCAAGTATTACACCAGGCTAGGGAGGGCACAGGCAACATGTGGCAAGTTAGGGCCGGTGATCTAAATTTCTCGTTGGGGCTGAGAGAGGCTGGGGAGGCCACCATTAGCTCTACTTGTCCCTTTGGTACCCCATTAGTAACTGACTCAATCTGAATACATTTTAATTCATAATCACCAAGCCACTTATTAAGCTGTTTACACATATTTTTCTCCATTCTTAGCACTACCATCTTATAGGCCAACCTTTTATATGGCAGACGATCAAATACTGTTCATGTAGTTAAAGGGGTTGTCTCACTACAAGAATTGCTTTTTATGCTAAAGTTCTTGCAAAAACAAGTCACTTTACAATATGTGTCCATTAACAGTTTCCTACCTATTCTGAGATTTCCCCTCTTGTATGGGCTGAATCAGCTCCTGTGGTCGCTATAGCTACAGACCTGTTTGATCTATCCTGATAGGCTGCCAGCAAAATGAAGCCAAGAAAACAGGACTGAGGTAAGATGAATCAATGCAGTGAGACAACCCCTTTAAGGGGTTGTCTCACTGCATTGATTCATGTTACCACAGTCCTGTTTTCTTGGTTTCACTTTGAATTCAAGGGCATGTTTACTGGCTTCTACTAGGCTGCAGTAGAAGCCAGGTCTGTAGCTATAGCTTCCAGTACTGGCAGCCTATCATGAGAGATTGAACAGGTTTGTAGCTATAGCGACCTGAGGAGCTGATGCAGCCCATACAAGAGGGGATATCTCAGAATGGGTAGGATACGGTTAATGGACACATATTGCAAAGTGACTTGCTTTTGCAAGATCTTTAACATAAAAAAGCCATCCTTGTAGTGAGACAACCCCTTTAAGGATTATTTTGGGGTTTGTATATGTTTGCTTTCTCTGGGAATGGTCCTCCCTGTTTCAACCTTTGCTGCTTTTGTCATTTCCAAAATTAATTTTTCTCTTTATAAATTTTTACTCACTTCTACTGCTTTCCTGCTTAAATAGTTTAACCACTTTTTTTTTTTTTTACCAATTATTGCACCACTTATAGGTCTATTTAATTTAATGTTTCTAAAGTGTTTATTCCCATAAGGTATAAATTGTTCACAGAGCCTATTAAAAATGTTTTTAAAAATGTCCCATTTAGTTTCTTAAGCAAATAATTTTTATTTTTTCAAATATAAGAAATTCAGGGGAACAGAAAAGAAAAAGGGAGGGAAATTACAAGGGCACTAAAAGGCCCAA
This sequence comes from Phyllomedusa bahiana, assembly GCA_025379985.1. Classification (NCBI taxonomy): domain Eukaryota; kingdom Metazoa; phylum Chordata; class Amphibia; order Anura; family Hylidae; genus Phyllomedusa; species Phyllomedusa bahiana. Next base: position 17,667 of record JAODAL010047275.1, read on the forward strand.
ATAATAAACATATGAAAAAGTGTCAAACAACAAACTAAGATGTCATAGTCAGAATATCACAGCTTGCTCGCTGATCATATGGTTGGAGGCTGGTATATCACCATCTCCGATAGCAGTGCCACCAAAGAGAAATTACAGAGAGAAATATATAATACGGATTCAATCAGAGATTATGTAATTGTGGTTAACAGGAATTACTACTTGATGTATCTTGAATGTATCCAGTAGTCCCATTTTTCTCTGGTTTTTGCGACCAGGTGCGGAGATATCGAAAGGGAAGTCTCACAACGAAAATGAAAATTAACCCTATCTATTACCTCCGATAGGTGGGGAGGTTGGGTAGACTTCCAGTGTAAAGCTATGGACATTCTGGTGGCTATGAGGCTATGTTGGAGCACTGTTCTGTAATAAATGGGAAGATTATCTAATGATATATCCAGAACTGCTAAAGCCGGAGTCAAAGGGATGTGAAAATGAAGTACCTCATCAATTAGGACGTTAACTTGGGACCAGAGAGATTGGATGGTGGGATGGTGTGGAGGAGAGAGCCCACTTCCCTGCAGTTTCTCCAACATAGATTAGACTGCGATGGGGAAAAGTGGGCTATCCGAGCAGGGTGTAAATACCACCGCAGGAATATCTTTTTCATCAATTCCAAGTGATTGGTGCATCTGGAATGTCTAGTAACGGACAGGGATGCCGTCAACCAGACATCCCATGGAAAAGAGCAAGACAGTTCTTCCTCCCATTTCACCGCATAGTAAGGTTTTGTTTCTCTATTGTTTGCAGTCAGTAGCTGATAAGTTGTAGAAAGTCCTTTAGTGGGCCCTTTCCTACCATTTATATATGTATGATAAGAAGTAGTAGGCATAGAGAGCGCTGGCCAGGTCCATGATTGTAGTGCGTGTCTAATTTGGAGATATTGGTAGAAACGTGACTTTGGGATCTTAAAAGTGTCGCTTAATACCGAGAAGGTCTTAAGGGCATTTGCTTCAAATAAGTCATCAATGGATGTTATTCCTGCTGATGACCAGTCTACCAACGGCAAGGTAGGGATACTGACTCCTACGACTGAGAATGGGCATGTTTGCCTGGAAATGTGTATCCAGTGTTTTGGGATTACATATCTAATCCAAGTTTTAATTGCATGTGTCAGTGTGAGGAAGTGCAGTGGGGGAGATTTTTCCCCGAGGATCGTAGCTATCAGAATATCTTTCACAGAGTGTGGGTGCATTGAGTTGTTTTCCATTTGAGACCAAGTCTGACTATGTGACGCAGACCAGTGGTAATATATTGGGTCTAGAATAGCCGCAATATTATAGGATAATAGATGAGGTACCGACATACCCCCTTCTTTAAGTGGCATGTATAGATACTGTTTTTTGCATCTCGGCCTCCTACCTCCCCAGATAAACCTCAATAACTGGGATTGTAGTTTATTTATGAATTTCAAGGGGAAGAGGAATGGGAGAGATCTGGAAATATATAAGAACTTTGGCAGCAATAACATTTTAGTAACGTTAATTTTGGCTATCCATTACAGGGGAAGTTTCTCTAGTCTTTGTATGTCTGCCATAAGGGCTTCAGAGAGATCCGTTAGATTAATGGTGATCGTATCTTCTACGGATCTTGCGATTTTTATACCAAGATACGTAAAGTAATCAATTGCCCAAATAAATTTGAAGGAGGAAAGGTTCCTTTTAGTGCAAGGCGGTATATTTAGTGGGAGAACTACCGTTTTAGTTTCATTCAGTTTGTAATATGAGATTAATGAGTATTCATTTAAGAAGTCCATCAGCTTCGTTATTTAAGTTTCTGGTTGTGTACACATGATCAGAATGTCGTCAGCGAATAGGTTAATTTTATGTTCTGTGCCAAACAGTTTAATGCCTGATATCTCTGGGGAACATCTAATGAGTTCTGCCAGCGGCTCCACACACAAAACAAAGATTAAAGGTGATAATGGGCAACCTTGTCTAGTGCCATTTGTGATGGGGATAGTTCTTGAAAAAAAGCCTGAAGAAAATACCCTTGCAGATGGAATAGAATATAGTGCTAAGACAGCTTGTAAAAACTGGCCTGCAAATCCGACTTTGGACATAACCTCTTTTAAATAAAGCCAATTGAGTCTGTCGAAGGCTTTTTCTGCGTCTAAGGAAAGAAAAAGCATAGGGGTTCTGTGTGTGGTGGCCATCTGCATTACATCTATTACCCTTCTAACTCCATCTCTGGTTTGGCGATTTTTAACAAAGCCGGATTGATCATTATTAATCAAAAGAGGTAGAAACTTATTCAATCGATTGGCCAGAATTTTTGAGTAGAATTTAATGTCATTGTTGAGTAGGGAAATTGGGCGGTAATTAGTAACCTGTTCCGGATCTTTGCCCGGTTTTGGAATGGTTGATATTAGGGCAGTTAACATTTCTGCCGGTGCTTTACCTTTAGACATAAGACTACGGAAGAGTTCGGTAAGGTAGGGGGATAAGGTGGAGACAAATAATTTGTAATATTCATTAGTAAACCCATCTGGGCCAGGGGATTTGTGTAATTTGGAGTTATTTATAGTTTGCTCCACTTCTTGAAGCGAAAATGGGCTGTTGAGCACATCTAACTGTTCCATGGTTAGGGAGGGTAGTTTAATTTTCTTTAAAAAGGCTGAAATCATGGGCATAGTTACAGGAGGAACTACGGGATTATCTTTAATATTATATAGGTTGTGATAATAGTCCGCAAAACAGTTGGCTATCTCTTGGGGGTCGCAGATTTTTTTCTGCGGAGAAACCATTAATGAGGCAATTTTGGCTCTGGCTTGGTATTTTTTTTACCCGCTGTGCCAGCAGTTTGGTAGGTCTGTCTCCCTGAAGGTAAAAATGACACTTTAATTTGGCCAGTTGGAACTCAAATTTGCTCAGGTTGAGATTCCTCAAATGTGTTCTACAGTTCAGAAGTAGTTTCTTGTTTTGCGGACTAGGATCAATTTTAAATGCTTTATCTAATTTATTCAATTCTTCAAGGGTGTTCGTCATTTCAGCTTCCCTTTTCTTCTTTTCCCTTGCAGCTAATTTAATACAGACTCCTCTAATGACTGCCTTGTGGGCGCACCACAACATTTCTGGGGATGGGGCTGTGGGTGAGTTTAGCTCAAAATAGTCTTTTAAGGCTGTCTGTAACTCTTTTACTACATCTGGGGATTTTAGCAGATAATAATTAATGCGCCATGGCATCTGGGGGGGGAGAGCAGAGTTTGTCTTTTAAACTGAGGTAAATCGGGGCATGGTCGGACCATGTGATATGGCCGATTTCCGTATTAAGGATTGAAGGCAGGGTTTGTCTATTGACCAAAAAAAAATCTATTCTGGAGTGAGTGTTTTTAGAGGCGGAATAATAGGAATAATCAATTTCAGCTGCGTGGCGATACCTCCACGGGTCATGTAGATTTTCCTCCCTCACTAAGTTCTTTAATTCTGGAGCATAACGGGAGCAGCCAACCGACCTATCTAGTTGCTTATCCATAACGATATTGAAGTCCCCACAAACAATCAGATGTCCCGCCGCTATTTTTTTGGCTTTTCTTAAGGTTTTTGATACGAAGGAAATTTGTTTTGTGTTTGGGGCATAAAGGTTAACTAATGTGCAGGGAATGTTGTTTAACTCGCACACCAGAATTATAAATCGGCCTTTAGGGTCCAGGAGCGTATTCATACATTTAAAAGCTATAGTATCTTTAACTAGGATTGCCACACCTGCTTTCTTTATCGAAATCGGTGAAAAGATAGCGTGAGGAAATCGCTTGTGTTTTAGTCTATGGGTGTCCTTCTCTTTCAGGTGGGTTTCCTGAATGCAGAGTACGTCGCTCTTGGAGGTGATAGCATCCTTTCAAAAGTGCGATCTCTTGTGCGGGGAATTGAGGCCATTCGTGTCGAGAGACAGTATTTTAATCCCCATGGTTAGTCCAGAGAAAGCTTAGTAACCGGATTAGTTGGGAACATGAATTTAGAGCATATTGTTTCTCCAAAGACGAGCAGAGAGTGGCAATACCAGTGACCATGACAAATGTAAACCAACAAGGTGTCTCAAAATGTAAACAAAGTAAAATGAAATCAAAAAAATTAAGAAACAATTTCTCATGGGGAGAAAGGACCAGTGGGGGGATAGCCCAAAAGCTAAATCTGGAAAGGAACAATTTTTTAAGCATATACTAAGGCATCAGGTCACAAGTGAGGCTCAGGAGGGATGAAATTAGCGACTGCTATCCCTTGTTGATCAGTCCTTAGGGCGGGGGTTTTAGATCGTCAAAGGGGTTTTTCCCCGACCATATTAGTGTATGTTTCTCGGGTTTTAAAATTTTTTTCCTCTTGGTCAGAGGGGTTTGGGCCCGGGAGAAACCAAGAGACCCCAGGAAGCAAGGACTTTTAGCGAATTTGGGGGAGGGGGCCCCAAACCAGTGGGGATTTTTCCTTTGTTATAATTCTTTACGGGGAAACCCCAAGGGTTTGTTGATATTGTTTTTCGGAGAATTTGGGTCCCCGGGGGCCAAATTCTTTGCGTTTCAACTTTTGTCCCAGCTGAAAATCGGAAAAATGGAGACTTTTGGGAAACCTCCAGAAAAAGTGGGGACACCACGGATTCCCTTTAAAAAATTTTTCTTTGACGTGGGAAGAAATGGATTTTAGGGACGTCCGGGGAAAGCGGGAGGCGGGATGCCCGGGGTTTTGGAAGGCGAGGGGATTCTACCCACTGTGAGATCTAATTGGGGGGCTTTGGCAGGACCCCCGCCATCATGTCTGTAAGAAATTGTGGGAGAAAATTCCCTGTGTCAAAAAAATTCCCGGGAACCCCTCGCAATCTGATATTTTTTCGCCCTAGAACGGCCCCTTTCGAGGTCAAAGAACTTTTGGCTGCTATGCGGTAAATTCCCTTTCAAAGACCGAGTTGGCGTTTATCAATCTTTAGGGGTTTTGGCGAATTCGGCCATTTTCTTCTCTACGGGGTCGGTTCAAAAGGGGCCCAACGTTTGAATGTCAGATCAAAAGTCCCTTACCCCATCGGGGTTTTTAAAGTCCTTTTGAAGGGATTCAGGGAAAAGGGAAGTAAACATACGTTTGCAAAGTATGTTCGTGATCCCCAAAAAGTTCCCGAGGGACCCCCGGGATTTCCCTGTTATTGAGTCGGGAGGACGCTGGAGAAGAGGCTGTAATTTTGTGAGCGAGCCCCTTTATCTTGGGGATCGGGTTTTGGGGTATTGAAAAATTTTGTAAGCTTTGTGGCTTAGGGTTTCTTTTTGATTTTTACCCCATTTGAGTTGATGGGAAAAAGGGAGCTGCCCCATTTTGGGAGGGGGGCTTGAGGAAGTGGTTTAGGGGGGTTTTTGGGGTTTACGATGTGGGGACCCATTGGGAATGGTGCGGGTTTAGCGGGTTTACCCCACAGAGGGGGAATTCCCGAGGGAAAAGAAATTTTGATGTTACTAGCTTTCTCCTCAGAGGATGTCAAAACTGGACAGTTTTTTTAAGGGGTTTTTAAATTTTCGGTTCCTATTGCGGGGTTATAATCTGGGGCCAGTTAGAAGGACCCGGGCCCGGGGGTCAATCTGTGAAGGTGGGTTTTGGGGGACTTAAAAAAGAATGGACGGGTTTAGGGCTGCAAACCAGGGGGTTCTGTCGGGGTTTTCCAGACTTGATTATCAGGTCAGCGGCTTTTGCTAAAGGGGGTTACACAATACTCAAAGGGGGTTTAAAAAACACTCACAAAAAGGGGTTTTTCCCCCGGGGGGAAAAGGGGGTTGTAGGGTGAAAATGACCCGGGGTTCAATCCCAGTTGTTGGTTTTTAAGCTCCGCTGGGGGTTTGCATTTATTGCACCAGGGCCCGGAAAAGGGAAAAATTTGGTCGTAATTCAGTGGAGTTTTTTAATAGCTTTATCTACTTTTTGGCTGCAGCGCAGGGGAGAAAAACGATATAAAAGGTTTAAAAAAGGGCAGTTTCTATCAACAAAAAAAAAAATGAGGGGGATCCCCTTGTGGGGTGTTTGTTTGCCCCTTTCTTAAAGCTGCAAGGGTTTTGGGAGGTTTAATTAATCACCCATTTGGGTTTTTTTCATCAGAAAGAATAAATTCTCAATTTTGATTTTTAATTCGGGTAAAAATCCACAGGGATAAAAAATTTGGAAACTTAATCTCGTGGGGGGTTTTAAAAGCAGCAGGGGCTATAAACCCCCCGCGGGCAGGTTTAGCTGCCCCGATTAAAGGGCAGCAGTCCCTGAAGATGTATGGATTATATCTTTCCCCAAGGCTGCTCTTTGGATTAGCTGAACAATTTCTTTGACACGGAAAAACCCTGGTATTTTTAAAAAGGATGTTGGGTTTCTTTTATCCCCCCAGGAGGGTTTGTTAGTCGGGGTTTTCGGTGGGTACTGTGCTCCCTTTATAAAAACCCAAAAAGGGGGGGGGTAGTCCCCACTTCTGCGCTTGAGGAGGCCGGGGAAATTTAAAGGAGCAGCACCTCCCTTCTCCTTCACTCCCCCGGGCCCCCAAACCCCCCCCCCCACGGGGGGAAGGGTTGGCGCCTTGTTTTATTGAAAAAACCCCCCCGGGGCGGGCGTTTCTTTCCCCCCCCCCCCTCCCCCCCCCATTTAGTTTCTGTATTTTTACTTTTGAGGAAAAGGTCCCATTTAATACTTTTAAAGGGTAAACCGTTTGCTAAAAAAAAAGGGACTTCCTGAAACTTTAGTTTTTTTGGTAACTCGTCTGTTTAAACAAAGATCATGAAAACTTTTTTATTTTGGGGAAATATTTATTACAATATACCCCCAACCTGTACTTTTTTTTAATAAGGGGGTTTGCTTTTTCCCTTTTAGTTTTGTTTCACCCTTTTGGGACCTGTCAACCCCCTCCGCTTACAAACCCTCTCATACTTCGGAACAAGGTTTAAATTTTTTCCCTGGATCTCCTCGTACCACCTGTTTAAACATCTCTCCTTTTGTTCCCCTCCTCCTCTCCCCTCTCTTGTAGGGGGTCCTGGGGGGTCACCTCCGGGGGCCCCCTTTTAAACACATTTGGGCCCGGGGCCAGCTCATACCCAATCACTTTGGTTTTTCAGTACCTTTTGGGTTGGGTTCCCATGCCCCCTTTTTAAAATTATCTCCCCCCAGGATTTTAAAACTTTCGGTTTTCCCGGGGGATCCCAGCTTTGGTCTATCATCCAAAATCTTTTTTTTCTCCCGTCCCCTTAAAACTAAATGTGGAAAAAAACGGGAATGAAATTGTTTTTCCCACCGCCCCACTCAAATCCCCCCCGAATCTATCTATCACTGTCAACCCCCTCAAAACACTTTAAAATAGTGCCAAAAAATCCTTTGACTTGGGTTAACCTTTTTGGATCCTCCCTATCCTTAAAGTCGAAACCATCCCAACCCCTTGCTTTCCCTGCCCCCCCCCCCCCCCCCCTCCCACCTGAAAAAATTTCTTTTTAAATTGCGTCATTCCTTAAGTTTGATACTGAAAAAAACCACTATTTCCATGCCCTTGTCATCTCCCCTTTGGCCCCCAAAACAACCTTTGCTGCATCCTTTTCCCACTTTTGCCCCCCTTTTAAACTACCCTCAACTCCACTGCCATCTGATCCACCTCTCTCCTCGCTTCCTTGCATCCCCCCATACCAACCCCCTTTACGGGTTTTCTCACTGCCCAAAAAATTTTTAGTCAATTTACTACCATGCCTAAAAGGGCTCCCCAAAAAACCTTTTTCCCCCTTTTCATACATCTTGTTTTCTTTTCCCAAATACCTCCCCTCATACAATCTCCACTCACACGGACTTTCTCTGTTTTCTTTCTTATCAGTCCTCACCCAACCTTTCCAAGACTTTCCTGTGCATCCCCCATAGTCTGGAACCACTTCCCCAACTCTTTTGACTCTCCCCCCCTTCACTAGCTTCAAAAACCTATCCCTGAAAACCTATTCTTCAATAGCATATAATTTCAATAACCCCAGTGCTCCTGCCCAATTCAAAACATGTCCCCCTCATTTCCTTTCCCGCTTTTTTTCCCTTTGTAGATTTTTAAGCCTTTTTTCCCTCAGTTGTTTTGTCATTTATCAAAGTCAATGTATTATGCTGAAATTTATGTATGTAACCACCCTCAAATGTTTCAGTTTCCCCGGAATTAAAGGGGCTTTAAAAAAAAACAACTTTTAAAAAGGTTTTTGGAAATTCCCATTACTTTGCCCCTTGTGGTATATTTGTTTTCTCATTAATCATCTAAAATGTGGAATTTTATCCTATATTTGGCTTAATTTTGTTAAATTGGGAAAATGCTTAGCGCTTGGGGAATTTGAATTAATGTGCTACATCAAAACCCCATCACATCAAATTTAAAAAAACCCATGACAAAGTTTTCCTTTTGGGAGTAATAAAAAGCCCCGTTATAACAAATTTCCTTTTACCCTTGACCCGATGGTGTGGTATGCTTTGGATCACAAAGTCTTCTTTCCCTTTTTATACTGTTTTTCTTCCCTTTGGAGAAAAAACTTTTCCACTGTAGAATACATTTCTTGCTACAAGGCCCATGGTCCCCCGGGGGGGCCCGCCTGCAGTTCAGCATACCTTCCCAACCATCCCCAAACCCGTTGGGATGGGGGGGAGGTATGGGTTCCCCTTTTCTTGAGTGGTCAAAGGGAAAGTTTTTGGGGGATCCAGGGGATATTTCTCTTGGGGTCCCCGGGTTTTACACTTATTATCTTTTTCTGCACCCTGGGGGTGTAAAAAATGAAAATTTCCCTTGGGGGAGAAGGGAGCAACCATTTTCTGTATTTTTAAAAAGGGGTTTTACCGTGGTTTTTGGGAAAACATCAGATTTTTTGGAAATTGTTTGGACCCCCTTGGGGCTACATATAGTCGAAAAAGATTTGTTTTTTGGACTCCCTGTTTTGGCTGTTTTCAGGTATAAAGATTTTTGACATAACCATAGCTTGATCCTTTACACTATCACAAAACAGTGGGGTTGGGAAAAAACGTACAAATCCCCTCCAAAACCTGAAAAAAAAGGTTTTTAATGCTACAAAGGAAAAATACACAAGGTTTTTCTTTAAAAATTTTGGGATAATTTTTGGAAGGTGGTTTTTGGGACAGTTAAACCCACCCAATTTTCAAAAATTTTTTTCAGTCAAAACTTTGTCTAGTGCACACGATTTTTTTCTTTTTCCCTGGAATTAATTCCTCCTCCAAATATATAAAGTTTTTGGGGGGGCTTTAACAGGAATTCCACTGGATTCTCCTTTCTTCCCCCTAAAACTCCAAAAATTATACCTTGGGTTTTGGGAAAATTTTGATTGTGCAGGAGCTAACCCAAAAATTTTTGAAAAATCTCTTGTACAGCGTGGGAAAAATGTCAGCTCTACAAAAACCAAAAAAATAAATATTACACAATTTTTTGGGGAAAGGGAAAGTGCTGTATACTGATCCAAAAACTGCCCGAGGAAAACTAGCTGATTTTTGGGTCAAAAGAGGTCAGGCTAAGTCAGGGCTTCTGAAAAAATTTTCAATTTTTTCATGGTTTAAAAAAGGGGGTTTCTACCTTTTAATAAAGAAATTTAAAAAAGTTTCCCCCGGGGGGGGCCCCAAAAAAATTTAAAAAAATCTAAAGCTAAATTCCTCCATCAGGGTTGTCTACCTGTCTTTCCCCAAAAAGAGACATCAACAATACAAATTGCTGATTTGGGTGGGACCCAAAAAATGGGGATTTTTCCGCAGAAATGGTTTAGTCCCTGTTGGAAGTGATGGAAAGGCAACAGAAGGGGGAAAAGACGTACCGTGAAAACTGGGAAATTGGGAAGGGGAAGAAAACCTTTTCTATTTTTTCTTGGGGGTCTGGAGCTATTTAAATTTGCATTATGGGGGTTTGGGCACCCCCTTTAAAAAATTTTTAAATAGGGCCCGGTTTTAATTTACCTTTTAAATTTATTATTTGATGTGGTTTTCTACTTAAACCTCTCCTTTTAAAATTTAAGGGTGTTTTTTTGGGCTAACACTTTAAAAAAAAAATTGTTTGGAAAAGGGGTACCAAACCCTGCATATTTTTTAAACTGCCTTGGGCCCTCCACCTATATAAACCCGCTTTTTGAGTCCGAAGTGTTTTCTGCCCTGAATCTGCAAATATATTTTTTTTGGGGTGTGAGATGGATTTTAAAAAAGGGGATCAGAAAAAATTGTAAACCCAATTTTTTAACATAAAAAAACAGTGTGTATTTTTAACCAAATTTAAACAATGGGGGAAACAATTTATGCATTTTTTCCCCCCATTCCCCAAATTTTCAAAAGGTACTCAAAATGAAAACACTTAAAAAATTTTCCCGGTTCTTTAGGGTTTTGTTAAAAATTTTTCATTTTTGGTTTTGGGAGGGGGGGCGTCATCACAGGGGTAAAGTTTTTTGCTAGGGGTTTCCTTTTATCTGGGGGCAATTTTTCCAGTTTGCGTCCCTTTCCCCTTTCTAATTTTGGGGTTTAAAAACAAAATTGGCTTGTTCAAAACTGCATCTTGGGGACCAATGGCACATGCACCGGGGAGCCTCCCACTTGCTTCACAAGGGGCGTTTATTGATTTTTCTGTTTGATTTAAAATCACTTCCCAATTTGGGCAATATGGTTTCTGTTTTCCAGCACAGCACATAGCTTTTTAAGATGTCTACATGGAAGTTATAGCCCGATAATCTAAATAAAAAGCCCAAAAAAAGCAGCTATTAAGAGATATGATATAGACTACACCTTAGTAGGGTGTCGTTTAAAAAAAACTATAATATATCATTTATGCAATTTAAATTTTGTATGAAAGCAAAAATTTAGGTTCAGTGAAAACACACAAAAAAAATAAGCAATTTACCCTTTTTATTTTTTGGGTTTTTGGGAAAGAAGGTTGAGGGGGGCCCCCAAACAGCACAATGGGGGGACATTAAAGAATTTTAAATATGACATTGAGACATTTGAAAAACCCAACATTTGAAAAGGAAATCCCGTAGAAATCCATAAAACATGAAAGTGAGTCCAAACAAACATTTAAAAAAAACATAAGAATGAAAAAATTTCCCCATTCTTCCAAAAACCTCCGCAGTGAGTAACAATATGGATTGCTTCACTGGGGTTTTAAAAAATGAAAAAAAAAGAATTTGGGGAAGAGATGGTTAAAAAATTTTGCTTAAAAAAGTAATTTTCAAAATTTGGGTTTTTGCTTAGCTTTCTTCCCCAAAATTTGGGCAAATCATGCTTATTGGTTACGTTTTCATTTTGGGGGGCAGGGATGCTTTTTGGGTTTTAAGGGATTGTAGTTGGTGGTAATAAGCCTGATAGTTTAAATTTGTAACCTTGGGAATACACCCACACTGGAAAAAAATTTTAAAACACTTTGGACCCCATGTATAAAAAAGTCTACGTCTAAAACTGATTTTGTTTCCCATAGGGTAAACCCAAACAGAGCCCCCCCTCTAATTTTTCCAGAGCCTTTATGAAAAGAAAGGGGCCTTGATTTGGGTTTTTATGGGCAACAAAATAAGATTTTGACCAAAAGGGTTTTATACAAAGTGGCCCCTTTGCTTCAAACTCATCACTAATTTTTTTCCCTAAAAACCCGTATTTTGGGGGTGTTCACACAGCGTTTTTTTGCAGGGCAATACGTTCCGGGGGCGAAATTTTTTGTTGAAAAAACAAAAAATCATTGCACTCAAAATTTTAGTGCTATGATTACCAGCATGTTGGGTGACCTGGGGGGAAAAACGAGGCTGGAAAGGGGGCGGGTTGTGCCGGGTTGCACTGTGGGAAGTATGCGGTGGTCAAAAAAGGGGGGGGGGGGGGGTACTTCCCCCTAGCAAGCGTTTTTTAAACTTTACACAGGCCCCTGGGGGTTTTAACCCGCCCTTAGTTCCAAAGGAAACCCCTGCAAATTTTGCAGAAATCAATTTTTTTAATTTAGCAGCGGTTTTAAAGGGGCCAAAAGGACTTCCAAAGGGGGGGGAAAAGACCACATGGGTCCCAAAAGGGGACCCCCTAGTTTAAATTCACTACTGTTTCAAGACTAAAAAACGAGGCAGTCAATCCTTCGCTGGTCACCCCATCCCTTTATTTTCCAAGGGGTCAAAGTCACAACCCCAAGGCTCAATTTTTTCATGACCCAAAGACAGCTTTTGCCAGAGCAAAATCTTTAACCCTCCAAAGAAAAAAATATTGCCTTCATTTTTTTCGTCCTTGCCTTTCCAAAAAGCCCCTTTAAAATTTGTATTTTTCCACCTACAAAGCATTGAGGGGTTTTTTTTTTGCAGGACAATATTTTACTTTCCAGTGTGTTATTCCCTATTTCCATAAAAAAATACTTTGGGAAAAAAAAAAAATACGTTGGGGGGAAAAAAGTGAAAAAACTTTTCTTTTCGCCTTTTTCTGGGGGGTTTGTTTTTTGGGGATT
>JAODAL010047276.1:0-30102 GCA_025379985.1 Phyllomedusa bahiana
TTTTTTCCCCATTCGTTCTATGGGAATCCCAGTACAGGGGAGCGTTTTACTCTCCATTCTGCCTATGGAGTTCCCATCAGGGGAGCCGGGTTTCTCCATTTCCTCTAGGGATTCCCAGTCAGGGAACGCTGTTTCTCCATTCTTTTTTCTAGGGAGTTCCCAAACAGGGAGCGCTGTGTTCTCCTTTCATTCTATGGGATTCCCATACAAGACACCTGTTTCTCCTTTCTTTTCTAGGGATTCCCAGTACAGGGAGCGCTGTGTCCCCATTCTCCTCTAGGGAGTTCCTAGTACAGGGAGCACTGTGTTCTCCATTCTCCTCTATGGGATTTCCCCGGTACAGGGGAGAACGTCTTCTCCATTCTGTTCTATGGGAGTTCCCAGTACAGGGAGTGCTGTGTTCTCCATTCTAAAAATGGGAGTTCCCAGTACAGGGGAGCGCTGTGTTCTCCATCTTTTTCTATGGGAGTTCCCGGACAGGGAGCCTGTGTTCTCCATTCTGTTCTATGGGAGTTCCCAGTACAGGGGAGCGGTTTTTTGCTGGGTTTCCCCGTACTCCTTTTCCTCCTTTTTTATGGGAGTTCCCAGTACAGGGAAGCACTGTGTTCTCCATTCTCCTCTATGGGAGTTCCCATGTTCACATGGCTTTAGATCGTTTCCGCTCCCAAAACCTCACCTGAAAAACACTTCTTTAGAGGTTCACACGACGGATTTGAACACGGTTATGGCCGTGGGTTCCGACGCGGTTTCCGCAGCCAAAACCATGTCCAAATTGCGCCCAGTTTATTAACATGCGTTAATATTCACACGCCGCGGGTTTGGCCGCGGCTTTTGGGCCACGGCCTTGCCACGCGTGTTTGATTCTGGGTGTCGTCGCGGGCGTCGCTGCGGTTGGTGCGCGTCTGGGCCGCGGCTGGCGGTGTGGTTTTCCCCCTGCCTATTAATTTGCATGGGGGCAATCCCTCGCCGCAAGCCGCGCCCCAAGCCCCACTTGTGGCGCGACCACGGGGGACGCGAGTTTGCGGCGAGGCGAGGGCGGGGTTTGGCCATGGGAACCGCGGCCTAATCCGTCGTGTGAACGAGGCCTTAGAGGAGTTTCTCTGGCGAGGTTTTGGATCAGATTTTCGACGAGGTTTTCACCCATACAAATGAATAGCCTGGACAAAAATTGCGCCCAAAACTGCACCGAAATCACGCATCCAGAATTGACAAGACACTTATTTTTCAGTGCTTCCAAAGAAGCGTGTACAAACCTTGTCGTGTGTGAACTACAACGAAAACCTCGTCCAAATAAGCCGTGTGAACAAGCCCTAAGAAGTGTTATTGCAGAAGCTCGGGTGGCTGTTACCTGTACCCCTCTGTTACATCCGAAATATTATACATCAGAAAAAGTGACTATTTTCTAAGGGACATATCATCTTGCATTGGTGACAGCTGCGTCTGTGCTGATGCAAAGGAGGTAATTGATTAATAATTCCCTGATTTCCTTAAGACTTATTTATGATGCAAGGCGATGAGCCGAGACATGTACATACATCGCTAAGTCTATGGCGGGACACACTGCACATGTATAATTCATACGCAGCAAAGTCACCTTGATAATATAATTACACAAGAATGTGAATAATTGACATATGTTTTATGATGCCAAAAGATATTAAAAATGAAGCAAATTCCTCATACAACTTTTACCTTGTATAAAACTTTAATGAAACACAATGAACCTCATATAAGAAAACCTCTTAGAGAAGAGGCGTCCTCAATGCCTGGAGCAACCAATCACAGGGTGTATACAGTATATTCACTGGAGCATGGACGCTGACAGGTCACTTGGTTAGTTGGTTATGTTGGTTTCTGCGTGAAATTTTTCCATAGTTATAATTTGTTGCTGTGGTCTCCGTTTCCTATTTCTTCTGTATCCAGACTCCTGGTTGCTTCTCCGCACATGCGCCCGGTTACTTTGCCACAGATGTATGTTGACGGCTAAAGCACTAAATCATAGTTACAGAGTATAGTTGAAAAAAGACATATGTCCATCAAGTTCAACCAAGGGTGGAGAAAATGTGGGTGAAGGGAGGGAGACAAGAAGTTCAAGCCCAGCCTCCTCACTGGTGAATGCCCTGGAACCCACAAGGCAAGAACCAATCTGCTCCAGGGGAGACCCAATCTCTGACCCCAGAGCCGCCACCAGCCAGGATCCAGAATTTTACATAGCTACGTACGCATTAATATTCTTTAGTTCCAGGTAGGTATCTAAACCTTTCCTTAAACCCTCACCTGTTCCTGCTGTGACCAGCTCCTCAGGCGGCTATTCCACAAATTCACAGTTCATACAGTGAAGAACGCCCTTCTCCTCTGGAGATTGAATCCTTTTTTCTCTAGTCAAAGGGAATGTCCCCTTGTCTTTTGAGGGGGCTTCACTTGAAATAATTTTTCACCATACTTTTTGTAGGGACCATTTATATATTTATATAAATTAATCATGTCCCCCCCGAAGCCGTCTTTTCTCAAGACTAATTAAGTTCAATTCTACTAACCTCTCCTCATAACTAACATTCTCCATTCCCCTTATAAGTTTGGTTGCTGTCTTTGTACTCACTCTAGCTCCATTACATCTCTTCTATAAACTGGGGCCCAGAACTGAACAGCATATTCTAAGTGAGGTCGCACCAATGCTTTGTACAGTGGAAGAATTACATCCTTGTCCCGCGAGTCCAGGCCTCTTTTAATACACGCCAATATCCTGCTGGCCTTAGAGGCAGCTGATTGACACTGCATGCTGTTCTGTAATTTATAATTGGTTTGCCTACATCCAGAAAGCCCAAATTGGGACATTGAGGCACCATGGCTTTATAATTGTACGCCCCAATTCCAGACTTTTGGAAAGAATGTCCTGGCAAGGTCGTCCATTCTATAATCTAGGTTCCAGTGCCTAGGTCACTACATTACTTGACTGCAACCAACTTGTGGATAATCCACCTACCCTCTGTATTGTGTCTAATGGGAATGTGAATAGTGTTTCGTATCTAAATCGAATAAGGCACATTACCAGCTCAAAAACAACCACAAGGCCACACTTACAGATTAATGGCTGGACCATAAACTAAACCCAGTAGTAGGCAACAGGAGCCCCAGTGCTACTTGGGAAAGATAAGACAGGTGTCGATAACTAATGAGCAAAAGCTCACACACCCCTCCACTAGGGGAGCAGTTTTAAAGGGAAAAAAAACGCATCTCAAATAATTTCCTTTTTTTCACCCCAATATGGAAAAAAAGCCACAGTAAAAAATACGGGGGAAAACTGCACAAAGCAAAAAATACTGATAAAACAACCCCCTCAAACACCTTTTTATATTTTAGGGTGGGGGGGTTGCTGAATTATAACTGAAATATAAAAAGCCAAAACAAAAGGGGGCCTAATTTATACAGAAAACGTGTGGGTCCACTTTCGGGCCCAACATTATCATCTCCACAGAGATCAGTGGAAGCACGGAAGCATCCCGTCAATGCATGTAGATCCAAGGAAAAAAAATCCAGTTTCCTATAAAATGGACTTTCTTGAAGTTTCATGACCCATGTTTCAAAATGTAAAAAGGGTTTTGCTTATGTACATTAGGGCATGTAACTTCAAAAAACAGACCTTTTTTTGGGGAAAATTTGATTTTCTTCTTTTTTGTCTTTCTTTCTATCTAAGTCCCATCAAGCCTCAGTGTTTAAGTGTAAAAATTTACAGTTTCCCAGAACGGGAAAAATCATCCACCCCAATCCGGTTTTCTGTTTTTCCTGGGGGAACTTGCTTTAAAACCCACCAAATTTCTTTTTCAAGTTTCTGGGACCCATTCCATGTATTGTACATCTTTTTTCTGCCCCTTGGGTTTTTCCTAATTTTTAATTCTATGCCTGAAACCTATAGTCCTACTTTTTGGGCCTTAAACCTTTGGCTGGCCCCCAAATTATACTCTCTCACCTTTTTTCTGCCCCCTTCCCCCTGACCAAATTTTCCCCTTTACCTCCTGCGCCTCCATTTTCCCCAAACCCTCTTAGACCCTGCTTGTTCCTGGTTATTTTCCCCTGATTCCTCTTTAATTCTGCCCCACTATTTTTTTCCTGGGCTAATCCCCCTTTAATATCTTAAAAGCTTTCTCCCGTTTTTCTCCTTTTTCCGTACCTTTACCTTTTCCTGACCCCCATTGCCCCATCTCTAAGTTTTGAAATTTGGGCTCGCAAACCCAATTTTTGTCCCAAATCCTAAAAACCCGGGGCAAAATTTTCCCGGGTTTAAACCAATTCCCCTCCCGAGGGCCCACTCTGGGTCACAGGTCCCTTGGGTTTAAACCCATTCCGTTTTAAATCAATTTCCGGTCCCCACTCCCAGTTTTATTTCCCCAGTTCCATCCAAGGGCTTTTTTCGGATCACAGGTCCTGGTTTATCCTAATTCCATCCAAGAAAACCCCCAAAAAAGGTGTAGAATAAAACATAACTTTAATAGGACAATAAAAATCCCCAATCAAAAGCACAACTTTAAAGGGGGAACCAAAACTCAAAAGGGAAAAACCCCCTATACCTGTTTAAAAACAATAAAACGCCGGGGTTTTTCCCGAAAAGGAGCCCATCCAGGAACCCCAACCCTAAATAACCAAACACAATATCCCAAATCCTCCCCGGGCCCCTTTTTTAGGTACACCAAGCTAGTAAATGGGTTTTGGGCCCCCTTTTTTCCAAACAGAACTGCCCTCAAACTTCGTGGCCTAGATTCCACAAGTTGTTTTTCAATGATGCTCCAAGTGGTTTCCAAGGGGGCCCCAAAAGATCCCCAAAAATAGTTTCCCCACACCAAAGAAAACCACCACCAAAAGCCTGGGGGAAACCCTTTTTTTACAAGGCAGGGTGGATTTCCAAAGCTTTTTTATGTTTTTGACGGGCCAAAAATTTGACCCCTCAATCCGAATGTCGGGAGGGGAAAAAATCGAGCACCAACAGACCAACAACGTTTTTCCCCCCTTTTTCTACTGTCCAATTTCGATGGGGCTTGGGGGCCCAAAAAGGAAAACCCAAAATTTCCTGTTTTTTAGCTGAAAGGAGTTAGCCCCTTGGTTCTGCTGCTGTGGGCCATCTGCCTCAAAGTTGGCCTATGTGCGTTCAGAGATGCCTTCTGCCCCCTTTGGGTTGTAACGGGTGGCTATTTGAGTCACTGTGCCTTTCTTCACTCAAACCATTCCCCATTCCCCTTTTTGGACCTCGGGCATAAACAAGGCATTTCCCCGCCCACGGACGCCGCTCAGGGATGTTTTTTCTTTTTCGGCCATTCTTGAAACCCCCTTTAAATGGTTGTGCTGAAAAACCCAGGAATCACATTTTTCTAAAATACTCAAACCACCCTTTGGCAAAACAACCGCCACGTTCAAAGGCCTCAAATCACCTTTCTGCCCATATGATCCCTGGTTTGAACTGCAGGAGATTGCTTGCCCCTGTCTACATGCCTAAAGCACTGTTTTGGCCCCTGGATTGGCTGATTGAAAATTAAGGGTTTTAAAAAGAGATTGGACAGGTTTGTCCCAATAAATGGCCTAGGGGTGGTGGGGGGTGCCATACAATAAAAAGGAGATATCCAGCGTAACACCTTTGCTTGTATTAAAAATATTGGAGCTTTATTATGACAATTAAAAGCAAAGGTGTTACGCTGGATATCTCCATTCGTTTGCTCTTAACAAACTAAGGAGGTGACTTCCCCTTGATCCACGCGTTTGCCTGCTGCTTTCTTATCCACTGCCCGGGGAGCGACTTTCTTTGGATTGTTTTTTTGCCTAAAAAAATGGTTAATAAAAAAATCCCAACATGTTTCGGGTCCTACCCCCTCAGGGGACAATTTGGCAGAAAACAACAAAGTTATCAAATTTGAAAAAATGTACTACAAATAAAAAAATTTCGAATATAACAAATGCACCAAAGATATTAGGGAAAAAGAAAAAATATAGTGAAAAAAAATGCCCCCTATGATGTATCCTACAAAACCTAAAAAGTAAACCCGTGGTAATATAGCCCATA
Organism: Phyllomedusa bahiana; assembly: GCA_025379985.1. Lineage (NCBI taxonomy): Eukaryota > Metazoa > Chordata > Amphibia > Anura > Hylidae > Phyllomedusa > Phyllomedusa bahiana. The sequence continues at coordinate 6,047 of JAODAL010047276.1, forward strand.
AAAAAGAGAAATTCAGACCCCCAAATGGGCCTGATACAATACCTTGGTAAGGTTCAAAGAAAGGGGATATGGCCAATTATTCCATTAACCTAAATAAAAAACCTATGGTAAAGGTCCAAACAGGGGAAACTGTACCCAAGCCCGGCTGTGGTTTTGGATTTTTTATTGTCCATTAAAAAATTAGTTTTATTCTACACCTTTTTTTTTTTTTTTGTAATTTCTTGGTGTAGTGGAGGGATTTATCGATATATGATTTTTTATCCCTTTCCTTTTTGGCGTTTATTTAATTCCGTCCAAGGTCTACTCTGAGACATGGGGCTGGTTAAGGGCCCAATTCCATCAAGGCTACCTGGGTTCACTGTCCTTCTTTATCCCCTTAAATCCAAGGGGCTACTTGGGCATGGGTCCTCTTCTCCCATTTCCCTCAAAGGGGTTTCCGGTCACAGGTCCCCGGGTTTTTACCAGCTCCCAACAAACGCTACTCCCAAACACAGGTTCTGATTTATCCAATTTCCCTCCCAATTTACTCTGGGTCACAGGTCCTGGTTTATCCTAATTCCATCCAAGGTCTACTCTGGGTCATGGGTCCTGGTTTATACCAGTTCCATCAAACGTCTACTCCAAGTCACAGGTTCTGATTTATCCTAATTCCATCCAAGTTCTACTTTGAGTCATAGGTCCTGGTTTATAGTTCCATCAAATTTTTACTCTGTCACAGGTCCTGGTTTGTCCCAGCTCCATCAAAGGTCTACTCTGGGTCACAGGTCCTGGTTAATCCTAATTCCATCCAAGGTCTACTCCTGGTTGCAGATCCTGGTTAACCATTCCATAAACTTATCCAAGCACCCGGGTTTTGATTTATCCTAATTCCATCCAAGGTCTTCTTTAGGTCGTGGGTCCTGGTTTATCCTAGCTCCATCAAATTTTTACTCCTGGTCACAGGTCCTGGTTAATCCTAATTCCATCCAAGGTCTACTCCTGGTTGCAGATCCTGGTTTATCCTAGTTCCACCTAAGGTCTGCTCCTGTTTTCATCTCCGTTTCTGTTCCTGTGACCAGATTTTAGTCTTCCAGCCTCGGTTTTAGTTCACGCTCTATGCTCCTTCCCTGGGTCCCCAGTCTGCTTTCAAGCACTATGTGTGGTCTTGTTCTGTTATCTCTGTTGCTGCGGTAGTGCTTCTGTGGACTGAGATCTGGGGATCATCCTGCAGTAACATCCATACCTCTTCACAGTTGTTCACAGTGCAAAGAAGGGAGCCATTCAACTCTGCACCCCATTTTTTCCGGTGTAAAAAACATTAAGGCAGTAACGTCGACTCACTAAGGTCAATCTAATCCCTCCACCTTCCAAAATCCTCCCTCAAAAAACACATGACATAATGATTTTGGATTAATTTGGCCACAACAGCCATTGTATTCAACAAATATATCCAATTTCAAACAAATGTACACCAAGGTAGATTTCCCTAATTGTGCGTGGATATCAGGCCAACCGTGGTATTGCTGGGAGGTATGGTGCACCATCACAGAAGGATCACAGAGACTCTCAGCTTGGGATCTTTCAGGCTTTACTCACTGAGTTTGCTAGCAGGTTACAATCCACTGTAGGGAGTCAGCACAAAGGCAAGCAATTGCCTGTTAGTCCAAATAAAGTACATTTTATTTTAAAGTCCACAGTCTTGGCTTGGCTTCAGCAGATGACAAACAGCAGCACAATGATAAGGCCTGTCTTCAAGCTCACCAACTGGGCATAGCAGGTCTCCAGGCCTTCTCCACCTTACAGCTCTGGCAGTTACAGCTTCTGGTTGCAACAATACATACACCTTTGACCTGAACTAGCTACCTTTTATCTGGCTCGTAAGGCCTGGACTGGAGTATTGGAGGGACTTTACCCACCCAGGCTCTCTGGCCGCTCCATAAAAAACCCAACATGGAATATAGCAGAAAAACTTCTCAGGAACAATAGTTGTAAATGGCACCATACTACTGAGTTTTTTATATCACCAAGGCCGGGACCTCAGTGATACCTTCCATCTAGGATCGCACCTTTGGCCCTTCTAGCCCCATACAGGTCACTGTGCAGGCAGACAAAATTCACTTGACTTCTTCACTACAATTCCTCCTCTGGAAATCCCCTTAACTGCATCTTCAGGCCTTACTTGCAGGCTAGCCTTTGTACTAAACTATGAAAATTGTCTGTTGGTGCGCTCAATGGGTTCTTTACTCAGGCCTTACTCTCTGTCTCTCACTTCTCTCTCTCTGGACAGTTCTCCTGGTCTGTCCCACAAGTTTCTCTCTCCCCTTTGCTTTTCTTCCTGTTCTTGCTTGCTTGCTCTCCTTCTCTTCACTGTGAGCTCCCAGGCTGATGGTCTTCCTGCTTACCTGCTCCACCTCGCCGCGGGTTAGTGGGGAGATGATACCAGATGCTCGTTACTCTTAACACGATTCTTAATTTCAACTCTCAAATCACAACTGAACTGAACCCAATATGTCGAGCTCCCTTTTAACAGGCCCTGCAGCCCCTTCCTTCTGTGAGCTCCCAGGCTGATGGTCTTCCTGCTTGCCTGTTCCACCTCACTGCTGGTTAGTGGGTAGATGATCCCAGATGCTGGTTACTGGTAACAGTATCCTTAATTTCAACTTTCAACTCATAACTGAACTGAACCCAATATTACGGGCTCCCTTTTAACAGGCCCTGCAGCCCCTTCCTCCTTCCTCGCATTGATTGGCCGAAGACTTAACCCACTTTATGGTGCTTTAAGCACCATTTCCTCTATAATAGTCATATTAGCTCCTTATATACCTTTATATAGACATATATTTACACAACATACTACAAGCGACACAGTACTGTTTGTAGAGGGGATCCCACCCCTTAGATGCATATGGCTATTCATCCATGCATTGCATTGAAAGCACTGGAATCTTTGCTACATACTCAGATCCAAACAACACCAAGCAACACAAGAAGAGGTGAAATGCATCAACAAAAAAAACCTCATTGCCCGATGGTTTGGAAAACAGACAAAGAGTGCATGGAGAACGCCGTAGGGTTTTGTCGCAGAAACATTTTAGGAATGGGACGGTTATAGCGATAACTGTCCCCCAAAATTGGGTTTAGTGAGTGAGCCCACTCCGTACCCCTCTACCAGCATTACCAGTACGTCAAATGTCGATAAGGGGTTAATACAGCAGCTTATTTGCTGTCTCCTAAAACATTCCTCTGCAGAATGATGGACTCTAAGGTAAATTCGCCAATGCGATTTACGGCCGTCGGAGACAGGTCAGTGGTGTCATAAGATGCCCTTTCATTATATTCACTGCTCCAAGCCCCTCCAGCAGCGACGGCCTGGAAACTGTCTACTTTCATATTGTTTGATAATCAAATCCAAATCCCAGCCCGGAGCACAGAATGCTGACTCTTAACAACCTTTCCTAATGGAAAATGTAATTTATTTTCTAAATAAATGCCACATCTGCACAAGAACACATATTGGAAGACTTAATGTAGCTGAAAGTAATTTGTCTTTGGTTACTTTAAAAGCTTGCACTTGTCTTTTCTTGTGATATATAAGAATATGGTTGGATTTACATGGCATCTGCAAACAGGCTTTTTACATTCCTCTAACTCTGGCATTGTGATGTGTGGTTTTATTCTCCGTGCCGGATTCAAGACGAGATCTTATTTTCTTTCTTTTTTTGTACTGTTTCCTTTCTATTTAATACTGGTCCATGTATTATAGGACACACAATGTTCTTCTAGGTGCCCCTGACACCCGAACCATTAACACTATCCAAGCTTGGATTGACCCACAGGGGAATAAGGGAAGCCCCCAGGTGGTCTGGTGGGTATGAGCATAGTATGTCTGGGGCTGCTTTACAGGAAGAAAGCCAGAGAAAGAGAGCCAGAAAGCAAGATGTATTTAAGATATGTGCAGTCACGTATAATAGCTGTGGAAGAGACCCAAAGAATTTACTCCAATGGTGGCCCTAAGAATCAACTCTAGTGGAGGCCTCAAGAATCAACTCAACAGATGGGCCCAAGAATCAACTTCACTGGTGGCCCCAAGAATCAACTCCAGTGGTGGTCCCCAATAATCAACTCTAGTGGTGGCCTCAAGAATCAACTCAACAGGTGGGCCCAAGAATCATCTCCACTGATAGGCCCCAAGAATCAACTCCACTGGTTTCCCCAAGAATCAACTCTACTGGTGGCCCCAAGAATCAACTCCACTGGTGGCCCCAAGAATCAACTCTACTGGTGGGCCCTAAGAATCAACTTCACTGATGGGCCCTAAGAATCAACTTCACTGATGGGCCCTAAGAATCAGCTCCACTGATGGACCACAAGAATCAACTCAACTGGTGGCCCTAAGAATCATCTCCAGTGGTGGGCCCCAAACACCCCAGTCCAACACTGACACTATCCCTGACCTAAAGCTTGGCTCAAGCTTTGGGTTTTCTTGGGTCATGTTCGCAATGGATTCTGTTGATGTTTGTTCAGTGTATGCACCATACACTCCAAATACATGTGCCATATACAGCCATAGACCCGTCCTAAATGAAAAAACAACAACACCAGAGAGCGATATATAGAAAATGTTAAAGAGATGTTCAAGACTACAGAAGACTGGTATCAGCAAACCGTCCAATATAATCCAAAATCAAAATGAGGTTTAAGTGCTAGGGATAGTGTCAAGGTTAGGGCATCAGGGAATGGTAAAGGCCATTCAAAATTCCTAAGGTTAGGGATAGAGTTAGAGACAGTGTTAAGACTAGGACACTTGGATATGGTGATAACTGATGAGAGCCAGTAAAAAAGCCTAAGCCTAAGCCCAGCCTAAGCTTAGGGCAAGTTCAGTCAGACCCATTTAAAACCAAACAGCGCCCTATTCAAGCAACACTTCTATTCTCATGAGTTTCTGTCTTGAAATACATTGCCAATTTTATTTCCCAGTAAAAAGTTCCTTTGTTAAAAAAAATAAAAAAAAAAATCTTAAAAAAAAAATCTAATTTTTGACACCGGAGGTGCTTTAGTAGGCAGACGCTTCATCTAAAGCTATAGGCACATTGGGAAGAGCCTGTCCATCGGCTGCAGGAATCTCATTAGCATCTACTGGGGGAGGACATAACCTGCGGGCAGACGCTGATTGGCTCTATATGGATCATCTTCTCCTAGATGGTGTGGAAATGAGAGGTGGGCATTAGGGAGCTATCCATCATGGGAGATACATATAGGCAGGCTCAGACTGGCCTATTGGTAAGCAGGGGAAACCTTAGCGGGGCCCCTGGACATGGTGGGAGCCTGGATATAACAGACCTGGAAAAGGCAGAGAAAGGTTGAATGTACAGTTGTTATAGTATGGGCCCCAGGAATAAACTCCACTGGTGGCTCCAAGATTCAACTACACTGGTGGCTCCAAAAAGAAACTCCACTGGTGGGCCCTAAGATTCAAATCCACTGGTTGCCCCAAGAATTAACTTCATTGATGGACCCCAAGAATCATATCCACTGGTGGGCCCCAAGAATCAACTCCACTGGTAGACCCTAAGACTCAACTCCACTGGTGGCCTCAAGAATCAGCTCCACTTGTGAGACCCAAGAATCAACTCTACTGGAGAGCCCCATGAATCAACTCCACTGGTGGACCCTAGGAATCAACTCTACTGGTGATCCCCAAGAGTCAGCCCTACTGATGGACCTCAAGAATAATCTCCACTGGTGGGCCCCAAGAATGAACTCCACTGGTGGGAACCAAGAGTCAGCTCAAGTGGTGAGCCACAAGACTCTGCTCCACTGGTGGGCCTCTAGAATCTGCCTCACTGGTGGATCCCAGAAATCAACCCCACTAGTGAGCCCAACAAACTATCATCACAAATAAAGCCCTCTGGTGGTCCCCAGGCATCACAGTCTGACACTGTGTACAGGGAATAATCTTTTGTTGGGGTACCACATATAGAAGGATCTCTGACAGGTATAATGTACTGGGTGGTCTTTCACAGTAGATGGTTGGGGCTCCGTATTTGGGGACAATCTAGGATTGGAGCGATTTGCCTTTTCCTATCTGGAGTAAAGCTCCCTGCAAATGACCATTAAGGCCTGTGATTGGCGGCAGCGTCACATGCCAATGATCATGGACTTCAGCTCATACTTGAAAGCTTTAATAATGTTAACTGCCTAACAACCGCCCATTGACTATTAACATCTGGTTGGTGGTAATTCTTCTCTGTTCTAGGACTCATTTTGCAGCTGTGAGAGTGGAGAGCTGGCTGTCAGAGCCGGACATTATCTTTCCTGCCTTGTTGATCATTAGAAGGGCTCAGTAACTGCAGGAGCTGCTGGGTCTTATCAGATCCAGCTGAACTCTGCAGTCATGTGATCACCGGGGCTCGATACCAGCAGGAGCTGCTGGGTCTTATCAGATTTCAGATAAGCTCTGCAGTCATTGATCACCGGGCTCGTTACTGCAGGAGCTGCTGGGTCTTATCAGATACAAATCAGCTCTGCAGTCATGTGATCACCGGGCTTTGTAAACCCGCAGGAGCTGCTGGTTCTTATCAGATACAGAAACAGCTCTGCAGTCAGCGCCCGGGGGATTCTAACTGCAGGAGCTGCTGGGTCTTATCAGATCGATCAGCTCTGCAAATCACCGGCCCCCGAGCCGCTTTGTATCCTCCCTTTAACCGCAGGAAGCTGCTGGGTCTTAAACAGATACAGATTCACTCTGCAGTCTGGTCACCGTTCGTTACCCCTTTGCAGGAGCTGCTGGGTCTTATCAGATACAATCAGCTCTGCAGTCAGGCCGGGCTGTATCCTCCTTAACTGCAGAGCGCTGGGTCTTATCAGATACAGATCACTCTGCAGTCAGTGCCGGGGCTGTATCCTCCCGTAACTGCAGGAGCTGCTGGGTCTTATCAGATACAGATCAGCTCTGATTAGTGCCGAGGGCTGTATCCTCCCTGTAAAATGCAGGAGCTGCTGGGTCTTATAGATACAGATCAGCTCTGCAGTCATGTGATCACCGTGGGCTTGGTAACTGCAGGAGCTGCTGGGTCCTTATCAGATACAGATCACTTGCAGTCAGTGCCGGGGGCTGTATCCTCCAGTAACTGCAGGAGCTGTGGGTCTTATCAGATACAGATCAGCTCGGGAGTTTTATGTGATTCAAAACCGGGGCTTGTGTTAACTGCAGGGTGGAGCTGTGGGTCTTATCAGATACAGATCACTCGCAGTCAGTGCCGGGGGCTGTATCCTCCCGTAACTGCAGGAGCTGTGGGGCTTATCAGATACAGATCAGTTTTGCAGTCAGTGCCGGGGGTTTTAAACCTCCAGTAACTGCGGAGCTGCTGGTCTTATCAGATACAGATCAGGCTCTCGGGGGCAGTCATTGGGTTTTAATCACCCGGTCGTCCCTTTCCCCCTAAACCCGCAGGAGCGCTGGGTCTTATCAGATACAGATCAGCTCTGCAGCCCGTGCCGGGGCTGTATCCTCCCGTAACTGCAGGAGCTGCTGTCTTATCAAAACAGTCAGCTCTGCAGCCCGTGCCGGGGGCTGATCCTCCTGTAACTGCGGAGTGCTGGGTCTTATCAGAACAGATCAGCTCTGGCATTCAGTGCCAGGGCTGCATCCCCCTGTAAATGCAGGGGCTGCTGTGTCTTATTTAGATACAGATCAGCTCTGCAGTCAGTGCCGGGGGGTGTATCCTCCTGTAACTGCAGGAGCTGCTGGGGCTTATCAGATACAGATCACTCTGCATTTAGTGACGGGGGCTGATCCTCCCTGTAACTGCAGGAGCTGCTGGGTCTTATCAGATACAGATCAGCTCTGCATTTAGTGCGGGGGCGTATCCTCCTGTAACTGCAGGAGCTGCTGGGTCTTATCAGATACATCAGCTCTGCAGTCAGTGCGGGGCGTATCCTCCGTAACTGCAAAGGGGCTGCTGGGTCTTATCAGATACAGACAGCTCTGCAGTCAGTGCCGGGGGGTATCCTCCTGTAACTGCAGGGGCTGCTGGGTCTTATCAGATACAGATCAGTTTTGCATCAGTGCCGGGGGTATCCTCCGTAACTGCAGGAGCTGCTGGGTCTTATCAGATACAGACAGCTCTGCATTTAGTGCCGGGGGCGTAATCCTCCTGTAAACTGCAGGAGCTGCTGGGTCTTATCAGATACAAGGGTCAGCTCTGCAGCCAGTGCTGGGGCTGTAATCCCCCTGTAACTGCAGGGGCTGCTGGGTCTTATCAGATACAGATCAGCTCTGCAGTCAAGTGCCGGTGGGCTTGTATTCCTCCAGTAACCCGCAGGAGCTGCTGGGTCTTTTTCAGATACAGATCAGCTCTGCAGTCAGTGCTGGGGGCTTTTTATCCTCCATTGTAAAATGCAGGAGCTGCTGGGTCTTATCAGATACAATCAGCTCTGGCAGTCGTGCCGGGGCTGATCCTCCCGTAAAATGCAGGAGCTGCTGGGTCTTATCAGATACGATCAGCTCTGCAGTCAGTGCCAGGGGGCTTACCTCCTGTAACTGCAGGAGCTGCTGGGTCTTATCAGATACAGACACTTTTGCAGTCATGCCGGGGGTTATCCGCCCAGTAACTGCAGGAGCTGCTGGGTCTTATCAGATACAGATCAGCTCTGCATTCAGTGCCCGGGCTGATCCTCCCTGTAACTGCAGGGTGCTGCTGTGGGCTTAAACAGATACAGATCAGCTCTGCAGTCAGTGCCTGGGGCTGTATCCCCGTAACTGCAGAGCTGCTGGTCTTATCGATACAGATCAGCTCTGCAGTCAGTGCCGGGGCTGTATCCTCCGTAACTGCAGGAGCTGCTGGTCTTATCAGATACAGATCAGCTCTGCATTCAGTGCGGGGCTGTATCCCCCGTAACTGCAGGAGCTGCTGGGTCTTATCAGATACAGATCAGCTCTGCAGTCATGGGGGGTTTTTCCCAACCAGGGCTCAGTTTTAAAACCCCGGCCCCGGGGGGAGCTGCTGGGTCTTATCAGATACAGATCAGCTCTGCAGTCAATGGGGGGCTGTATCCTCCTGTAATGCAGGAGCTGCTGGGTCTTATCAGATACAGATCAGCTCTGCAGTCAGTTTCCGGGGGCTTAAAACCTCCTTTTAACTGCAGGAGCTGCTGGGTCTTATCAGATACAGAACAGTCTGCAGTCAGTGGCCGGGGGTATCCTCCGTAACTTTCAGAAACTGCTGGGTCTTATCAGATACAGATCAGCTCTGGCCCGCCATGTTTGCTGGGGGGACTGTATCCTCCCTTTTAAACTGCAGGAGCTGCTGGGTCTTATCAGATAACAGATCAGCTCTGCATTTAGTGCGGGGGCTGTATCCTCCCGTAACTGCAGAGCTGCTGGGTCTTATCAGATACAGATCAGCTCTGCAGTCAGTGCCGGGGCTGTATACTCCCAGTAACTGCAGGGCTGCTGGGTCTTATCAGATACAGATCAGTCTGGGAGTCAGTGCCGGGGCTGTATCCCCTGTAACTGCAGAAGCTGCTGGGTCTTATCAGATACAGATCAGCTCCTCAGTCAGTGCCGGGGGCTGTATCCTCACTGTAACTGCAGGAGGTGCTGGGTCTTATCAGATACAGATCAGCTCTGCAGCAGTGCCGGGGCTGTATCCTCCCTGTACTGCAGGAGCTGTTTGGGGCTTATCAGATACAGACAGCTCTGCAAGTCCCGTGCCGGGGCTGTATCCCCGTTAACTGCAGGACTGCGGGTCTTATCAGAAAACAGATCAGCTCTTCAGTCAGTGCCGGGGCTGTATCCTCCCAGTAACTGCAGGAGCTGCTGGGTCTTATCAGATACAGATCAGCTCTGCAGTCAGTGCCGGGGGCTGTATCCTCCAGTAACTGCAGGAGCTGCTGGGTCTTATCAGATACAGATCAGCTCTGCAGTCAGTGCCGGGGCTGTATCCTCCCAGTAACTGCAGAAACGCTGGGTCTTATCAATACAGATCCTCTGCAGTCAGGCCGGGGGGTGTATCCTCCATTAACTGCAGGAGCTGCTGGGTCTTATCAGATACAGATCAGCTCTGCAGTCAGTGTGGGGGCTGTATCCTCCCTATAACTGCAGGAGCCCCTTTGGGGCTTATCAGATACAGATCATCCCTGCATTCAGTGCCGGGGGGCGGATTCCCCATGTAACTGCAGGAGCTGCTGGGTCCTCTCAGATACAGATTAGCTCTGCAGTCAGTGTCGGGGGCTTTATCCTCCTGTAACTGCAGGAGCTGCTGGGTCTTATCAGATACAGATCTGCTCTGCAGTGACTCCAGGGGACATATTTCCCCTGTAACTAGTGCTAAGATATCAGATACAGGGAAAATACGCAAAAAAAAAGTGTAATAACAAAAATCCTGATGACCATAATCATTTTACATAATGGAAATATTTTACAATTCCAAACTTATTTCTACTGTTAAAATAAACAAACAAAATGTGAAAAACAGTCCTTTAAATGGCACAGAGCTGGTGCGCACGCACCCTAGGAAGCGGATACGCGTGTGTTAGCACAGAGCAGGAGACCAAAGTGGAGCAGGAGCGTGGAGAGGTGAGATCACAGGACCAGGGAGTGAAAGTGGCCCGGCCAGTGCAGCTTGCGATACCAAAGCAAAGTTACAACAGCAATGTATCTGATAATGATCTTCATTTACCTTTCCCTACATATAGTGAGAAAACCACTTTAAGGGAAATGTCCGGAACGGTTAACGGCGAATGGGGCAGTCAGGAAGTGGTTAAATTTACAATGTAACAACACGCATAGAGAGGAATCGGGGTCGCTTGAAAAGCCATCGACTGCTTTTTATAATCCTTTTTGTGTTTTAAATGGCTGAATATAAAAACAGAGCAGGATTATGGGACAAATATATGTGTCAGTTCCCATAAAAATAGCCACCAGTGCTAAAGCGGGTTTTTTTTTTTTTTTCTTAGCTTGAAACATGTGCAATTTAATTGCATGATTATTGCTTCTCATCAAAATCCGCACCAACAAACAGGAGCCCCAGAGACATCATCACCAACGTGTGCAGAGAACGTCTGGCAATCTGCGTTTTTCTCACATCCCCTCTTGACTTATTATAATACTTTATTTATGAAACGCCAACTTCTTCCTCGGCGTCGCCCATTAGGGAGCCGCGCGTTTGTGGAAACAGACACAGTAACTGCTGACCCTGTTCGGTTATTAACAGCCGGTGTCACATTAGAATAACAACACCTTAGATTACATGTCATTACTTTGTTCCGTATCATTTTCAAATTTGACAAAATTCTCTTAGCTTCACGGGTGACGTCGTCTGGATATTGCTTGAACGGTAAATTTTATAGAAAACCAGACCCTGCTCTGCGGCCGGGCAGTGAGTGACAGGACTGGGACAAGGTATGCTGGGGCCATAGGCAAATAAGGCACATAGCACCCCCACAATGGAAAATTCAGCCCACTCCATGCCTCCTTGTGCCCCCTTCCCTCCCTGGGAAAGGGTTGTTATGCCCAAAGGCAAACCGCAATACCCCCCACAATGGGGGAAAAATTCACCCACTCCATGCCTCCTTTGTGCCCCCTTCCTCCTGGAAAAGGTAGCTCGCCCAAGGCAATAGCACATAGCCCCCACAATGGAAAATTAGCCCCCCCCCATCCCCTCCTTTCCCCCCTTCCTGCCTGGGAAAAGTATGTTATCCCCAAGGGCAAATACCGCACATGCACCCCCACAAGGGTGGAAAACACCCACCCCCCCCCCTCCTTGTGCCCCCCTTCCTGCCTGGGACAAGGTATGCTGCGCCCAAGGCAAATACTGCACATAGCGCCCCCACAATGGAAAATTCAGCCCACTCCATGCCTCCTTGTGCCCCCTTCCTGCCTGGGACAAGGTATGTTATGCCCAAGGCAAATACCGCACATAGCGCCCCCACAATGGAAAATTCAGCCCACTCCATGCCTCCTTGTGCCTCCTCCCTGCTTGCGATAAAGTTGTGCCCTAGATGGTTGCTTGCTCTGCTGCCATCGCCCCCAGCCCTGTTAGTGGGTAAAAAAAAAGCTTGCCCTGAAAGGAAGGCAGAGAGAAGGTGTGTTTTTTTGGGAGAAAACCCCTGACCACTGAGGTCAATGTGTTTATGGGCACAGGAAAAGAAAAAATGGGCTGTATGAGTGTGTGGGGGGCCCTGTCGTCCATTAAATCATCAAAATAGTGACAGTAGCAGAAGAAGCATGTGCTGATTTTGTAGGAGGCAGTGACCTCTCCACTGTAGCGATTATTTTAGTGAAACAGAAAGTGATCGTAGCTGAGTAAGAGTGTGCTGGTTTTGTGGGATGCAGTGACCTGTCTCCTTATATAAGTGGGCACAGGACAAATGTGATGAAATAGAAAGTGACAAGAAGTGGGTACCGATGTAATAAATTGTCGACTTTTCAATTGTAGACATGACCGAAGCTGAGTAAGAGTGTGCTGATTTTGTGGGATGCAGTGACCTGTCTTCTTATATAAGTGGGCACAGAACAAATGTGCTGGAATAGAAAGTGTCAAGAAGTGGATACAGAAGTAATACCTTGTTGACCTTTCAATTGTAGACATGACCGTAGCAGAGTAAGAGTGTGCTGATTTTGTAAGAGGCAGTGACCTATCCACTGTACTGATTATTTTAGTGAAATAGAAAGTGTCAAGAAGTGGGTAGAGATGTAATATCTTGTCAACTTTTCAATTGTAGACATGACCGTAGAAGAGTAAGAATGTGCTGATTTTGTGGCATGCAGTGACCTTATATAAGGACAAATGTAAATGTGGAAGTGTTAAAAAGTATGTGTAAATAGAAAGTCATGTTTAATCGCCATTTATGTCAGTTACAGCGAAGGAAAAGTGTGCTGATCTTGTGTGGGACAGTGACCTATCTACTTTTATAAGTAGGGCACAGGACCATGGGTAAAGAAAAGAGCCGGTGTTGATGGAATGCCCGGTTACCCCTTAAATCATAAAAATAGTGACAGCAGCAGAAGAAGTATGTGCTGATTTTGTAAGAGGCAGTGACCTCTCCATTGTAGTGATTAGTAGTGTAGTGGGTACAGATGTAATACTTTGTCGACTTTTCAAATGTAGACATGACTGTAGCAGAGTAAGAGTGTGCTGACTTTGTGGGAGGCAGTGACCTGTCTCCCTATATAAGTGGGCACAGGACAAATGTGCTGAAATAGAAAGTGTCAAGAAGTGGATACAGAAGTAATACCTCGTCGACCTTTCAATTGTAGACATGACCTTAGCAGAGTAAGAGTGTGCTGATTTTATGGGATGCAGTGACCTTTCTCCTTATATAAGGACAAATGTAAATGGGAAAGTGTTAAAAAGCATGTGAAAGTAGAAAGTCCTGTTTTATTGCCATTTATGTCAGTTACAGCAAAGAAAAAGTGTGCTGATCTTGTAGAGGACAGTGACCTATCTACTTTTATAATTAGGTCACAGGACCATGGGCATAGAAAAGAGCTGGTGTTGATAGAATTCCCGTATACCCCTTAAATCATCAAAATAATGGCTGCAGCAGAAGAAGTATGTGCTGATTTTGTGGGTAGCAGTGACTTATCCACTAATGCAATTATTTTAGAGAAACAACAATATAACCCTGTTGCCTTATCAATGGTAGAAACAGCAGCAGAAGAGAAAGAGTGTGCTGATTTTGTGGGAGGCAGTGACCTGACTTTTAAGATCACTGTGTTTAAAAGCACAGGAGCGTGGGTAATAGAGTGTGTGGATAGAAGGCCTTGTTGTCCCTCAAATCATAAACCGGGTGACAGCATCACAAGAAGCATGTGCTGATTTTGTGGGAAGCAGTGACCTGTCTACTATAGTGATTATTGAAGTGAAAAAGAAAGTGTCAAGAAATAGATGCAAATGTAATACCCAGTCAACTTTTAAATTGTAGAAATGAAAGCAGAAGAGAAAGATTATGCTGATTTTGTGGGAGGCAGTGACCTGTTACTTAAGTTACTCTTTCAGTGGTATAGAAAGTGACAAGAAGTGGGTGCAGATATAATACCCTGCTGCCTTTTCAATTGTACAAACAAAAGCAGTAGAGGAAGAGTGTGATGACCTGATGGCAGGCAGTGACCTGTCCACTATAGGGATTATTTTAGTGAAATATAAACTGTCAAGAAGTGACCGAAAGGGATCAGTGACTCTATGAGAACATGACGATGACACACGAAGAATATAAAGTATGAAGAAGTCGGTGCAGATGTAATACCCTGTTGTAGAAACAAAAGCAGCAAAGAGTTCGCTGATTTTATGGGAATCAGTGACTCATCTACTTATATGGGTAAAGAACAAAGGTGAGGAGAAAGGTTTGGATAAAATGCCTGATTTTGTGGCAGGCAGTAACTTTTCTACTGTAGGGATTATTTTAGTAAAATAGAAAGTGTCAAGAAGTGATCAGTATTGATCAGTGACTCTATGAGAACATGATGATGGCACATATGGTGCTCACCCCAGAGTATCACCCTATATAGGCCTCATTTATGAAAACTGTCCCGCAGTAAGACTATCCTTGTTACCCATAGCAACCAATCAGAGTCCCTAACAACCAATCAGAGCCCATAGCAACCAATCAGAGCTCATTGCAACCAATCAGAACCTATAGCAACCAATCAGAGTCCATAACAACCAATCAGAGCGCAGAGCAACCCATCAGAGCTCATAGCAATCAATCAGAGAACATAGCAACAAGTCAGAGCCCATAGCAACCTATCAGAGCTGATACCAACCAATCACAGTCTATAGCAACCAATCATAGCGCAGAGCAACCCATCAGAGCTCATAGCAACCAATCATAGCTCATAGCAACCAGAGCTTATAAAAACCAATCAGAGCTCATAGCCACCAATCAGAGCACATAGCAACCAATCATAGCTCATAGCCACCAGAGATCATAGTAACCAAACAGAGCTCATAGCAACCAACCAGAGCACATAGCAACCTATCAGAGCCCATAGCGGCCAATCATAGCCCATAGCGACCAATCATAGCCCATAGCGGCCAATCATAGCCCAATAGCGACCAATCATAGCCCATAGCGACCCATGAGAGCCCTATAGCAACCAATCAGAGCCCGTAGCAACCAATCAGAGCCCACATCAACCAATCACAGCTCATAGCAACCAATCAGAGCTCATAGCAGCCAATCAGAGCCCATAGCAACCAATCAGAGCCCATAGCAACTAATCAGAGCCCATAACAACCAATCAGAGCCCATAGTAACCCATAGCTAATCCCAAGGACTCTGGACCGAGGCCCGTGACCTCATTGTATGTGACCGGCAAGGACACAGCAGAAGAGGCTCATAGTTATGTTTTATCCATTCTTACAGTAACCTTCTGCCCCTTCATGTGTCCCTCGATGCAAATGAGTGGCGCCCCTGTATTAGACAGTTTTAATGAATGACGCCCCATCTATCCGCTTCCAAGCTCCAGCAATGCTCTTTCGCTCGTCCCGGCCACTGGAACAATCGGTCCCTTTTGTACTTTAGAGAATATTTTGCTGCAGCCGAGCTTCTGATTACTTTCATAACCCCCCTCCCCCCAGTAAAAAGTGCTGTGATTGGCATCGGTGCATCAGAAACTCCTTCCTGTACTGTACACTGTGCACCCTGAATCTCTCCACCGCCGCCTCCATCCCTTCCCTGTCCTCCGCTCCCGGGCCTGATGATGCCTCTGACAGCTCTTTCTGTATGTAAATGAAATACAATTCATCTTGAGGCCGGGACGTTCTGGCAGGCTCGTCAAAAAAAGAGGGGGGAATAAAAGCGCCATGAATGCTATTTAATTTTAACCAATTCCTGACACTTGTCCTGCGCCGTCCGCGGTGCCAAATACCTGAGACTCCCAAGGAGCCGGCCAATTTACAGTCATGTTCCCCCGAGAGTGTCTGCACCAGCTCACCGAGCTGACCTTACCCGAGCAGGTGGTTCACGATGGTGGCCTAAATTATTATAATGAATAAGAAGCATTGCCCTTAGATGAGTTCGCCGTCAGCGCCGGCCGAACCCGCAGCTAATTAAAAATGAACCCATTTTGGGTTTATTTCTATCCACAGAGCGGAAGAGCCAGCTGCGCAAAGTTTGTCAAAATGTGTTACGGGAAATCTTGTTACGGGAGGTCAGAGCGAGTCTGTGACTTTGCCTTTTGGGCAGCGAGCCAGTGTCGCTCATGTTCATATGTAATCAGGCTCATTCTTGTACCACAGGGGTCCGCCGCATTACAATAATACAGCCGGTAAATCTGGCCTTAACTGCAGGCCCACCGTGCCCTTTCCAAACTCATTTGGAACTTCAATTAAAAAATAAATACAAAATCTCATCCGGAGTCACATTAATATTATGCTTCACGTCTCTATGGGGCTGTGAGATGCAGAATCGCAAATCACAGGCAGGAAACACTCAGCCGTCATCACAGCGGATAAGAGCAAAATAGTCACTGAGTTTTCTATGAAACGGTAATTATAGGTGATAATGGGATATTAAAGTGCATCAAAATGAAATAGACCAAAGTTCCGATCAAATGGATCAAATTCCTATCAAATGGACCAAGATCTAATCAAATGGACCACATTTCAATCAAGTACACCAAAATTCCAACCAAATGCACCAAAATTCCGATCAAATGGATCAAATTCTAATCAAATGGACCAAAATTCCAATGAAATGGACCAAAATTCCAATGAAATGGACCAAAATTCCAATGAAATGGACCAAAATTCCAATCTAATGGACCAAATTCCAATCAAATGGACTAATTTTTAAGTGTGCCTGCTCATACAACTAGAGAAGAGGGCTACACCAGTTTTTGGGCTGAAAGAATACCAGAAAACTGGTGTAGCCCCATGCGTACATGTCACCTCAAATTTCCAATCGAATGGACCAAATTCCAATCAAGTGAACCAAAATCCAATCAACTGAACCAAGTTCTAATCAAATGGACCAAAATCCCAATCAAAGAGACCAATTCCAATCAAAATGGCCAAATTCTAATCAAATGGACAAAATTCCAATCAAATGGACCAAATTGCAATCAAATAGAATACAATTCCAATCAAATGGACCAAAATTCCAATCACAAAGAACAAATTCTAATCAAATGGAATAAATTCCATCAATTTGACCAAAATTCCAATCAAATGCAAAAAATTCCAATCAAATTGAACAAATTCCATCAACTGGACCAAAATTCCAATCAAATGGACCAAAATTCCAATCAAATGGACCAAATTCCAATCAAATGGACCAACTTCCAATCAAGTACACCAAGGGCGTATAGAGGTCAGTTCTAAATAGCTTTAAAGCAGTGTAGAATGCACCAGAATGCATGAATCTGTTCTACTGCCGCCCATAGATTTAGCGCTTTCTAGTTCCAAAGTGACACCTCAGGCTTAGGTAAACCCTTTGTAACTTGCTCTGCCTGGTCCAGCAATAAAGCGCCCAGTTTTGCCAGTTCTAGTCATAAATGTGTAGATTCATATGGCTGTGGTGCAACGTCCCCAGAAAGCCCGCACTTCTTAGGCACATTACAAAGTATCGGGGGCGCTGCACAATGCACCTCATTTTTGAGTGTGTCTGCTCATACATCGAGAGAACAGGGCTGCGCCAGTTTTGGGGCTGAAAGAACATCTGAATACTATTGCTGCCCCATACATACATATCGTTTGAAATTTCCAATTGAATGGACCAAATTTCAATCGAGTACACCAAAATTCTGATCAAATTCTAACCAAATGCATCAAATTTCCAATCAAATGGACCAAAATCCAAACAATTGCATCACAATTCCAATCAAATGGACCAAATTCTAATTATGTGCACCAAAATTCTGATCAAATTCCAATCAAGTGCACCAAAATTCCAGCCAAATGCACTGCAATTCCAATCAAATGAACCAAATTCCAATCCCATTTTCAGATATTTCCGTATTGTACCTATTCAGTTCAGCAATCTTCCGCTTGTGCCTACGATATAACTTCTATCTAATTAGTAACCATTAAAAAGTGACATCCAATAGACAGAGACATTGTATCCCGCTGACTAGTTTCAGTCTCAATGGCTCTTAGTCTTAGTCATGTCTCCGTCTATTGGACGTCACATTTTAATGGCTTACAAGATAAATAAATGCATCAGATAAAACTTCTTTATTTAGTTACCCAATAAAACGTGACATCCAATAGACAGAGACAAGGGATCTGGCTGACGGGTCTCAAACTTAATTGTTCTTAGTCATAGCATGCTATGACTAAGAACAATTAAGTTTGAAGTACGTCAGTGGGATATGTGTCTGTTGGATTTCACATTTTAATGGTCTTGTAAATAAATAAATACACACAATAAAACTTTTATTTATTTAGTTAACCAATACCGACATCCAAGAGAGAGACAGAGTATCCCTGTATTGCGTTTCAAACTTAAAGGGGTTGTCTCACTACAGGGATTGCTGCTTTTTATGTTAAAGATCTTGCAAAAACAAGTCACTTTGCAATATGTGTGCATTAACAGTGTCCTATCTATTGCTAGATATCCCCTCTCGTATGGGCTGCATCAGCTCCCCGGGTTGCCATAGCTACAGACCTGTTTAATCTCTCCTGATAGGCTGCCAGCACTGGTTACTATAGCTACAGACCTGTTTAATCTCTCCTGATAGGCTGCCAGCACTGGTTTAGCTAAATAGTCTACGACCTTTGTTTAATCTCTCCTGATAGGCTGCCAGCACTGGTTACTATAGCTACAGACCGGTTTAATCTCTCCTGATAGGCTGCCAGCACTGGCTGCTATAGCTACAGACCTTTCTTGATCTCTCCTGATAGGCTGCCAGCACTAGTCGCTATAGCTACAGACCTGGCTTCAGGGGCATAGCTACAGGGGGTGCAGCGGTAGCAGTCGCTACCGGGCCCAGCAGGCTGAGGGGGCCCAAAAGCCCTCTTGCCACATAACAAGATACCAGCATTTTAAATGGTGCATGGCAACCGGGGGGCCCCATTTCACTTTTCGCACCAGGGCCCAAGAGCTTGAAGTTACGCCTCTGCCTGGCTTCTACTGCAGCCTAGTGGAAGGCAGTAAACCCGCCCCTAAATTAAAAGTGAAACCAAGAATGAATCAATTTAGTGAGAAAACCCCTTTAATGGTTCTTAGTCAAAGTGTCAGCAGAATGCTATGTCTCTTTCTATTGGATGTCACTAGTATAATGTTGTACCGTGTTAGCCATAGAAAGTAGTAGAATAGTGAAGAAATCAGGCGATACCTTTTAGAGGCTGAGTATATTGATAGTGAGCTTTCGAGAGGACTAGCTCTCTTCTTCAGACTGATGTTATTGGATGTCACAACACATTTTGAACTAAATGGTTTTTAGTCACACGCTACAACTAAGAACCATTGAGTTTGAAACGCGTCACACCATGCTTCAGTCTTATGGATGTCACATTTGTGGGACTTACTAAATAAATAAATGCATAAGGTAAAACTTCTATTTATATAGTAATCCATTAAAACGTGACATCCAAAAGACAGAGACACGGTATCCTGCTGACGCGTTTCAAGCTCAACGTTTCTTAGTTATAGCTTGTGGAAAACCATGTGATTGTCTATAGGATGCCACATTCTAATAGCTTACTAACTAAATAAATGCACAAGTTAAAACTACTATTTATTTAGCAGACACAATACAGTATCAGTAGCGCTCTATGGACACTAAAAACGGTCAAAAAGGACATAAGAATTTTTTGGAAAAGCATTTCTGCTACTATGAAATATATGAAAAAATGTGAAGTTCTTAGTGAACATTTTTGATCGAAAATGTAAATGCCCACCTACCGCGGCAAGGTGACCCCAATTGAGGTGGGAACCTACACTAAATGCTACCTCTTCTGGTGTCTGTTCAGACCTCCCCATTTCACGGAGAGAAGGTTCCAGCTAAAAACCTGATCTGATTAAAAAGCCTGTACAGGTGGGTGGAGTGCTTAAGCCAAGCTGGGGATTAGCCACTTCCCCATATAAACAGTCAAAGAACAGAAACTGGTCAGCACATCCGTTTGGAAGAATAAACGTATAGGTGCTCACTGGTGTGGCAGTCAGTGCTATAGAGTGCTATAGAGTGCTGCTGATATTGTGTTGTGTTTGCAGCAACATTCTCAAAATAATGCAAAACAGGTGATGGTGGATTCTTAAATGAGAAGCAAATGGGACAGATAAATTCTGTCCCTTATAAATTCTCTAATATTGTTCTGCGAAAAAGGAGAGTTATCGCCCCAAAAAGGCAGCCTTACTTATTGGTACGAGTTACGCTGCGGCTACTGCGCGCAGCCACGGACAGGCCAATTTACCTTGACACCACAGCCGGCGCTCCGCTCATCTCTTCAGCCAGCTTCTTGTTCCAGAAACCGGTAAGGTGCTCTCGGCCTCCAGCGCATTCCCTAGGGCACATGTCCACCACCCAGCTTTCTCAGAGCCAATGCTTTGGACCCTTTCCCAGTTAAGTGCTGTTGTACAGCTTCAGGCTCCCACTTCATATTCAGTCTGTGAGTGGTTCTGCAGCTTCAGGCTCCAACTTCCTGTTCTGGCTGTGGGTGGTTCTACAGCTTCAGGCTCCTATATCCTGTTTAGGCTCTGGACGGTTCTACAATTTCTGACTCCCATTTCCTATCCAAGCTGTGGGCGGTTCTACAGCTTCAGGCTCCTGCTTCCTGTTCAGGCTGTGGGTGGTTCTACAGCTTCAGGCTCCTACTTCCTGTTCAAGCTGTGGGTTGTTTGTCAATTTCTATGGTGGGAACACCCCTTAAAGGGGAGAGAACCTCTATAAGCTTCAAGGGGCAATCTCACCACATTAGTTAGCTTTAAACATGAAGGTACAGAGTGGTGTAGCTAGAACTTTTCAAAAAGCTCATAGGAATTTTTGAAAAAGCATTTCTGCTATTTAGGATACATGAAAATTTTATTTAGGTTCTTCCTTCACATTTTTGATCAAAACTGCTTAAGCCCATCTCCCGATCTTCAAGGGGACCTCGAATGCCGGTGGGTTCCTACACTAATGTTTCCTCTCTTTAGGGCCTGTTCAGACCACCACACTTCAGGGAGTGAAGGCTCCAGCTACTAAGTACACTGCATTGATTTAAAAACCAGTGAAGGTGGGTGGAGTGCAGAAAACCAAAATGGAGGCAGCCACTCCCCCATACACAAACCAAAAAACAATATTTGGCGTGGCTCATCCAAAAACTAGCTAGTTACTTTTGTCACCTGGGGCTGTCACTAAGTTTGCTGCCATATTTTACAGAACACCCCCCATGCACACTTTTCTCGCCACGCCTCTTTTTATGGGCCATGCCTCACATTCACAAATTATTAACACCCTTTCCATGAAATGTTCATTCCTTTCAGCTGAGACACCGTAAACTTGGAACTTGTTGTTATGGAAAAAGGAGCCCAAATACATAAACGCAGGCGAACAAAGAACAGAAAGCAGCGCTCTCCTCGTGTAGTGTGTTACAAATGATAGATGACCCACATACTCATAAATCAGGTGCTAAGCTTGATTCGTTGTGCAAAGGTGGAGGCACAAGTCTCATAGGGACATTTAGAACTGGCGAGTTACTGCAGCCGCCGTCAGCTTAGGCTCCAAACCTCAAAGCCAAGATTCAGGGGAAGACATTGAATGCAGGTAAAAACTTGCCCCAGTGCTCAGTTTCCAGGAGTTTAAAGGAAATCACCACATCCGAAAAGGATTATGGTTAAAAGATATCAGTAATTAATTTAATAAAATAATAAAACATGACGCGTTTCACACATAGAACCCGCGTTTACCTCCCGATGAAGTGCAGGTTCTATGTGCGAAACGCGTCAAGATGTATTAATTTATGAAATAAGTTAGTGGCATCTTTTAACCATAATCCTTTCTGGATGCGGTGATTTCCTTTAAACTACTGGAAACTGAGCACTGGGGAAAGTATTTTACTGTGTTCAACATAGACGCATACAGAACTCCCCTAAAGGAATTAAAGAGGGTGCCTCAAATAGCCGAAGGCCTTCTCTGTGTGCCCTGATAGATAATATGAGCAGGGGTTGTCTGCCTGTAATAAGAACTTCATGTAAGGAGAGGGGAAAAAAAATCACAGAAAAATGGGACATTATTAACTCAAAAACACAACACAGGCCATACTTACAGCTCAATGGTTGGACTAGAGACTGGACCCAATAGGAGACAACACAGGTCCCTGTGCTACTTGTGAAAGATAAACAGCTGCAGGTAATTGCTGAACAGTAGCTCACACACCCCTCCACTAGGGGGACAATTAGATGATAAAAAACTGCACATTGAATTGTTACCTGTTCACACCAGTATGCAGAAAAGCCACAGGATAGTACATGGGGAGCCCGCCCAATCGAATAGTAGTGGTGTAATAGGCTGTAAGCCAGCATGGTGCACCACGCGTATCTGCATTAATGGCCCCTTTTGTATTGCCTTATCTATATGCAAGTACAATACCAGCAACCACCCCCCTCATATATTGAAGGAGTGTAAGTGGTTGTCTTATCGGTATTTTTGCATTTGTGCAATCTCCCCATGCATTATACTGTGGCTTTTCTGCATGCTGGTGTGAACAGTTATCAATTCAAGGTGCAGTTTTTTATCATCTACAGTAATTGTCCGCCTAGTGGAGGTGTGTGTGAGCTACTGCCCAGCAATTAGTTGCACCTGTTTATCTTTCCCAAGTAGCACAGGGAACTGTGCTGCCTCCTACTGGGTTCAGTATCTAGTCCAGCCATTGAGCCATAAGTATATAAGGAAAGGGAAAAGGGGACACTACAGAACTTTGCATAGACCCCATGTTTCCAGGGAATCCCCAACACCCTTAGTGGAGACTGTTGTGGGCAAATCCATTCAGAGTGTTATGCGGTAGCACCTTCTGATGCAGCAATGGGTTTTGTTCCAGTATCGTGCTGCATTTTCATGTTGTGGTAACTGCAATTCTCCCAATGTAGCAGTGGGGAAGTTTGCCTACAGGTACCATGAGGTCACTAGGAAGGGACCAGGGGCTGGCATAGGATGCCCCCCTGCTAAATCACGATGGTTGATATGGTGACTGGTGATCATCCTGTGGTCAAGGCCCACTTAAAACAAGTGGTTCCCACCATTTTGTGCTATTGTGAAGTAACTGTGCGGTGAGAAAGGTTGTGGCAAGAGACAAAGCAAACCTGGCTTGTGTGACAAGACTTCATTGGTACGGCAGCTGGAACTGAAGACAGCTGAGACTGAATGAAGAGAGCAAAGCCTCCGGAGAAGCCGGCTGTGAGTGATTAGTGACAGTAAGGAGCGGCCGGGAGATAGCTGAGGCCACAGGAGTCTTAGTAAAGAAGCTGCGTAGTTAGTGACATCTATGACATGCTTTTTTCTGTGAATCAAAGGGCAACTGGCAAAAGAGAAAACCCGGGACCATAGTTCCCAAATTCGAAAAAAGAAAAAGCAGTAGAATTTTGGGGGCGGCGCGCGTAGCGCGCCGCGGCAAAAATTTCTGGACACCCCTCGTTGGGATGCCCCGCCCCTTCAAAAAAAGCCCCCCCCACCCACCTAAAGCATAACGGGTTTGGAAGAAACCGTAGATGCCTTTGCCAGGTAGTACCCCCCCAAAAACCGGTAGTGCCCCCTTTAAAGGGCCGGGAGATGCCCCCTTTTAGCCAAGTAATCCCCTCTGTCCCCGGGGAGATGCCCCCCTTTTTTACCGGTAGGTCCCCCCCCTTTTTAGCCAGTAGGTTTCCCCCCCTTGTTTTGCCAGGTAGGGGCCCCCATTGTTAGCCAGGGGTTTCCCCCATCTGTTTGCCAGTAGTGCCCCCATCTGTTCCAGGTAGGGCCCCCATCTGTTTGCCAGGTAGTGCCCCCCTCTGTTTGCCAGGTATGCCCCCCCCGTTACCAGGGAGTGCCCCCTCTGTTTGCCTAGTGCCCCCATCTGTTTGCCAGGTATGCCCCCCCTGTTGCCAGGGAGTGCCCCCTCTGTTGCCAGGGATGCCCCCCCTTGTGCCGGAGTGCCCCCACTGTTAGCCAGGTTTGT